>JAXIVJ010003539.1:0-82500 GCA_036785665.1 Chirona hameri
AGTCAATACAGCAATACTGCAGATGATGTTATGGCACACTGCAAAATAAATTAGCCCTCCCGACGGGAGGGTCTAACAAACCGACCAGATTAGCAGACGAGTCCATGCTCCGAAACTACTGGACCGATCTGAGTGATTTTTTCACCATTCGATTCAGAGTGGGGTCTGAAACGGTGCCGTACGGATTTTATACAGTTTGGTCCACCCTAAATGTACCAAATTGGACCAAAACTGTTAGTGCAAATTTGCCGACGAGCCCATGCTCCGAAACAGACTTGTCAATTATTCATATTTGTCATGAGTCGATTCACAGTGATTCACGGACCATAATGAATGATTCAATCATGATTCGATCACTCAGCATTACCATAATTAATGATTCAATCATGATTCAATCACTCAACATTACCATAATGAATGATTCAATCATGATTCAATCACTCAACACTACCATAATTAACGATTCAATCTTGATTCAATCACTCAACATTAAAGGGAAGTGTTGACTCCTTTGTCTAACTCCTTTGATTTTGAATGTGCGACTCTAAGATTTTATGAGCGTGATAGGGAGGTCATGCTCTACCTGTGTGCCAATTGTCATGCACATCAGAATAGTCTGCTGTTTGACCTTAAACATATGACCTGCTCTAACTCCTTTGATTTTAAATGTGGGACTCTAAGATTTTACCAGAATGATCACTAGGTCGTGATCTATCTGTGTACTAATTTTGAAGCCAATCCAAATAGTCCGTGAATGTATTGTCCGAATGTGAATGTGAATGTGAGCCAATTGGACACGCGTGTTGTTTATTTTGATTAAAAAATGATATTTATAATACTTATTATAATTAAAATTCCAAGTTCCAAAAGCATTAATGACTTTACGTTTCACTTTTTTAAGCGAATAGAAAATTCGTTTTGATTTTGCATTAGGTGTTATTGTTTATAAAGCATGATGTGAAATAAAGCGGCACCGATGCGACAGTGATATTTGGGACATGCGGAGGTCATGCAAATGTTTGTTTATGATTTCGTTTTTGATATGGTATAGCCTAGAAATTAGGAAAAGGTGGGCACCTTTTGAAACAATTTCGTGTGAAAAAGGTGTGCGTATACTGTGTGGTTTATGAACCAAAGTATGAGTTAGTTACCTTTTCTAAGTATTTAGGTACCTACCCCTAACCCTACCAGTTCCAAGGTATTCACCTAGTTAGGGCTGATTGAACAGTGGCTTTGTGCCCACTGGAGTTGGACACAAAGCCTCGCTTTCTTTACGCATAGATGAATTACAGGCTACAGCTCAGGACACAGAGCTCATATAATTGGCCATTAAGTGCCTGGTTTGTCCACATTGCACAGATGAATGCTGGGCCGCTGGCATATTTTGTGGACAGTTTATGCTGTTCGACCAAAAAAGAATGATTCTTTGAGCAATGAATGATTCAATCAGCCTATTGTATCTGTATGAATGATTCAATCAGTGACTCACAACAGGTTTGCGCATGAGGTGAATCGATTCATGGGTCATTCATTTGAAATAAGAATGATTCAATCACAAGTAGTTGATTCACATTGAATCAATGACAAGTCTGCTCCGAAACCATTGAACCGATCTGGGCGATTTCTTCACCATTCTATCCGGCATGGTCCAAAACGGTGCTGTTAGGGATTTTATACAGATTGGTTCACTTTAAGTGGACCAAATTGGACCAAAACCACCAAAAACCGTTGCCGACGAGCCCATCCTCCGAATCTATGGGATCGATCTGGAAAATGTTTTCACCATTCGATCCGGCGTAGTCAAAAACGGAACAGTTTTGGATTTTATACAGATTGGTTCACTCTAAGTGGATCAAATTGGACCAAAACCACCCAAAACCCGTTGCTGACGAGCCCATGCTCTGAAACTATGGGACCGATCTGGAAGATGTCTTCACGATTCGATCCGACATGGTCCAAAACGGTCCTGTTTTGGATTTTATACAGATTGATCCACTCTAAGTAGACCAAATTGGACCAAAACTTTTAGTGCAAATTTGCCGACGAGCCCCCATGCTCAGCATCTATTGGACCGATTCAGGCGATTTCTTCACCATTCGATCCAGCGTGGGCCAAAACGGTGCCGTTTTGTATTTTATACAGATTGATCTACTTTAAGTGGACCGAATTGGACCAAAACTTTTTGTGCAAATTTGCCGACGAGCCCATGCTCCGAAACTATGGGACCGATCCGGACGATTTCTTCACCATTCGATCCAGCGTGGGCCAAAACGGTGCCATTTTGGATTTTATACAGATTGGTCCACTCTAAGTGGACCAAATTGGACCAAAACCACCAAAAACCGTTGCCGACGAGCCCATGCTCTGAAACTATGAGACCGATCTGGAAGATCTCTTCACCATTCGATCCGGCGTGGTCCAAAACGGTGCCGTTTTGGATTTTATATAGATTGGTCTACTCTAAGTAGACCAAATTGGACCAAAACTTTTTAGTGCAAATTTGCCGACGAGCCCATGCTCCGAAACTATGGGACCGATCTGAGCAATTTCTTCACCATTCGATCCGGCATGATCCAAAACGGTGCCGTTTTGGATTTTATACAGATTGGTCTACTTTAAGTAGACCAAATTGGACCACATTTTTAGTGCACATTTGCCGACGAGCCCATGCTCCGAAACTATGGGACCGATCTGAGCGATTTCCTCACCATTCGATCCGGCGTGGTCCAAAAAGGTGCCGTCTAGAATTTTATACAGATTAGTCCACTTTAAGTGGACCACATTGGACTAAAACTTTTAGTGCAAATTTGTCGACGAGCCCATGGTTCGAAACTATGGGTCCGATCTGGGAGACTTTTTCACCATTCGATCCGCCATGGTCCAAAACAGTGCCTTTTTGGATTTTATACAGATTGGTCTACTCTAAGTGGACCAAATTGGACCAAAACCACCAAAAACCGTTGCCGACGAGCCCATGCTCCGAAACTATGGGACCAATATGGGTGATTTTTTCACCATTCGATCTGGCATGGTCTTAAACGGTGCCGTTTTGGATTTTATACAGATTGGTCCACTCTAAGTGGACCAAATTGGACCGAAACGGACAAATCCAAAACGCCACCGTTTTGAACCATGCCAGATCGAATGGTGAAGAAATCACCCAGATCGTTCCCATAGTTTCGGAGCATGGGCTCGTCGGCAACGTTTTTTGGTGGTTTTGGTCCAATTTGGTCCACTTAAAGTAGACCAATCTGTATAAAATCCAACACGGCACCGTTTTGGATCATGCCGGATCGAATGGTGAAGAAATTGCTCAGATCAGTCCCATAGTTTCGGAGCATGGGCTCGTCGGCAAATTTGCACGAAAAGTTTTGGTCCAATTTGGTCTACTTAGAGTGGACCAATCTGTATAAAATCCAAAACGGCACCGTTTTGGATCATGCCGGATCGAATGGTGAAGAAATTGGTTAGATCGGTCCCATGGTTTTGGAGCACGGGCTCGTCGGCAAATTTGCACTAAAAGTTTTGGTCCAATTTGGTCCACTTAAAGTGGACCAATCTGTATAAAATCCAAAACGGCACCGTTTTGGCCCACGCTGGATCGAATGGTGAAGAAATCGCCCGGATCGGTCCCATAGTTTCGGAGCATGGGCTCGTCGGCAACGGTTTTTGGTGGTTTTGGTCCAATTTGGTCCACTTACAGTGAACCAATCTATATAAAATCCAAAACGGCACCGTTTTGGACCATGCCGGATCGAATGGTGAAAAAAACGCCCAGATCGGTTCAATTGTTTCGGAGCATGGCCTCGTCGGCAAATTTGCACTAATAGTTTTGGTCCAATTTGGTGCATTTAGGGTGGTCCAAACTGTATAAAATTCAAAACGGCACCGTTACAGACCACTCTGAATCGAATGGTGAAAAAAAAACACTCAGTTCGGTCCAATAGTTTCGGAGCATGGGCTCGTCTGCTAATCTGGTCGTTTTTGTAGACCCTCCCCTCCCGACGACTGGTTAGAAATTCGCGCTCCGACAGAGCGAATTCGTCGGGCGAATTCGCTCGTTTGCAGATTCGTCGTGTTGCCGAACACAAACTGAGCGAATATTCGGCGTCCGACGAATCACCGACGAATTCGTCGTGATTATGGCGAATTCGTCGTGTTGCCGATCACACCCTTAGAATACTGGGTACTGGGCTTATGGGCTAATCCAGGCAACTCATTAGCAAATACTGAACCATGCGAGTAGGCGTAGGGCCAAAGTTAAAACACAGCTCTTCCTTAAAGGGAGTGTGCCTACTCACATCGCTTAGTTGGGGTTATTGACACTGGTCTATAGAACACAATTTTCTGAATTGAACCACTACATCATTTCTCCAGATTCACCCTAGTTGCTGAGATATTCAAAGACTCCAGGAATTTGCTTGGGAGCAAAAAGTTATCGGGTAGACTCCAGATGGCTTCCCACTACTAAAAGCACTGCAACTATTGATTACACTGCTAGCATATCGTTATCACCGGCCAATAGCAATTCGAACAAACAGCTCGTGTGCGCTGATAGCAGCTGCCGAACAACAGAGCCTGGGCGGCCATCATGCTTGCATGCATCATGCTTGTCTTAGGTGCGTCGTTCACGTATAAATTTGTTACCTCTGATTACCTTCACCGTAGTGGGAATCGTTTTTTCGATATCGAAACGAAAAATAATAGAAAACAATATAAGTGAAAATTCAACTAAAGGGGCTCCAGATGTGAATTTCATCGTATCCAACCATCACAACAATAGCTACTTATCGTAGGAAAAATAATTTTGACAGTTCCAAACAGTAGGCACACTCCCTTTAAAGGAACCTTCGGGAAATTTTTCAGAACAAGATTTATTATATTTTCTAATACAGTTTCTTTTTTTCTTTTCAAAAATGGTCCTGCATCGCGCCAATTCAGGACAGAAGGTTGTAAATTATTAATGTTATGGTGTGCGTTATTGGTCTGCGCATGCTCCATGCATTGCTGGCACTCTCAGACGGTACGGTACATCATATATGCGCCGCATTCCTTCGCCAAAAAGTAAAATATCTTCGGCTGGAGAGTCTGTTCAGCCAAGAAAAGTTGCAGATAAGGATTTCTCAACACGGGCTACAAAACAGCTATTTCAGTTCAAAATCCCATGTTGAAGGTGAACTATTTCCTTTAACACGCGCCCTGGAGGGCCCCTGATAATTACACGCCCTGGAGAGGGGGTGCGGATTTCGCCCCCCCCCTATGATCTCGAAAACTACGCAATGTAGCGAGAAGCGGAAAACGGTGTTAGATAGCTCGAGACAATCTCATTCGAAAGTATATCGGTCTTTTTTTTAGGTCAGGTCAAAATTGAGGTCACCAGAGGTCATAAAAGGTCAGGTTTTCCAGTTTTAGGACTTCGCTTCGAACACCCCCAAATATCTGTGGAACTATGATAGCTAGCAGCAAACAGAGAAAACAATCGAAAGCTCTTGAAAAATGCAATCGACATAGTTGGCCTCAGATTTGAGCTCAGGTCAATAGTTTAGGCTCCAGAGGTCATCAAATGTCAAAAAGGTTATTTTTTGGCAAAACTGTTTTTCGCAAATTACTTTTTACCTAATAAAGAAAGGGCAGTAATTTTGACGGCATCGTTTTTGTCTCGTTAATTTGCTTCTACTCATATTTATGTTAACCAGGTCAGGTCAATATATAAATGTGACCTCAGGTCAAGGTCAAGTAGTGACCCGAGTAGATCATGCTGGATATTGGGAGACGTGTATCGATGATACAAATACATTGGTACCAGTTCCACTTCTCTATCTGTATTATGTCGAGAGTTATTGACAACAGGGTGTTGGTGACCTCAGATGGCATAGGCTACCCTGTAGGGGTCAATGAACGAAGAACACAAATTTGCAGGTAGGAGGGCTCTGTGGGTAACTCTGTTTTGGGGAAAATTTAACGACCCTAGGACAATATCTAGAAGGTCAAATGAGATCAAATATGCTACATTTTGTTTGCTATGCGCTCCTTGGCTTGACTTTGTTATGGAACGCAGTGATTGCGTGTATATGTTACAGTACGTTTGCGAAATCCGTATAGTTGCAAACAAACTAGTATAGTTGCAAACGTCCTGGTGGGTCAGTATAGTTGCATACGTACTAGTATAGTTGCGAACGTCCTAGGATGGATGCAACTGTCCTGACCGGTCAGGATAGTTGCATACATGCTGGGCTGTCCAGTACGTTTGCAACAATACTAGTGCAGTTGCAAATGTACTGAATTTCACCATTTTCGGCCATTCACGGCCATTTTCACCATTTCCAATTCATGCCGTTTTCAATTATTCACGATTTTGTAAAGTTTGGTTCCAAAAACTCGTTTTTTTATTGTCCAAAAGTTACAGGGAAGCTTCATTGTCCACTGTCCATCTCTATCCAATGCGCGTGCTAAACAGCGCTTGTTAGGCAGTTTGGGGGAGCGTCTGTCACCCACGTAGCTAACGGGGGGGGGGGGGGGGGCAAGGGGTCATGACCCCCTGAGAGACGCAGCTTAGGTATACTATATCTATAGCGATTTTGCGAAAGATTTGCGACTTTGCGAGTTATTTGTACCAAATATAACAGTTGACTAACTGATCTAACTGTTATTTGTACCACCCCTGACGGAAATCCTGGCTACGTACGTGGCGTCTGGCTGCGGTTCTCGGCCACGCTGCGACAAACAGCTTGGCCCCGAGCTGTCACGTGACCGAAGGTGACACGGGACGTGGTCACATGGTGTTGCTCAGTCGAGAGTTGGTTTTCGGAGCGTACGGCAGTCTGTCTTTCAGTGAGACGTGCTTTCGATTTCCCCTTCCATATGTCCCGTGATATTTGTGATGAAGCTGGACGAGTGGCTTCAAAGCACACGGGGCAAGAATTGCCGCGTCGTTTCCGATGCAGAGCACGATGAGATCATGGACTTCCTTACGAAGCTGGCAGATGGCTCTGAACCTGGATCTCTGTATTGCAACCAGAGGAGGTGGCTGAATAACATGGCCATAATATTCTACAATGGCTTCACTTTTGGACAATATAAAAATAAACGATGTTTTGGAACCAAGCTTTACAAAATCGTGAATAATTGAAAATGGCATGCATTGGTAATGGTGAAAATGGCAGTATTGGTAAGGGCAACTTCCTCCCCCCCCCCCCTTGTACCACCAACACTGTTGCCTAGTAACGTGATCACTGATCATGACATTATATAATCATGAACCATATTGCACCCCAAGACAAGCATTGTTTGAAAATCGCCAAAAATATTCGTTTTCACCAATCAGCCGTGCCCAATCTTTCAGTACAATTGCAACTGTACTAGTATTGCTGCAAATGTACTGGACAGGATGTATGCAACTATCCTGACCGGTCAGGACAGTTGCATCCATCCTAGAACGTTCACAACCATACTAGTACGTATGCAACTATTCTGACCCACCAGGACGTTTGCTGCTTGCTGCTAACAAATACTAGTTTGTTTGCAACTATACGGATTTTGGTCGAGGCGTCGGTTTTCCCCCTTGCGCTCTTGAGGGAGGGAGGGGGGTGGGGGCGGTCGCTCTCGAGGGGCGGTCACCCTCTGGCACGGTCGCTCTTTGGCGCGGTAGGAGGAAAACCCCGCCGTTTCCGGCACACTATCTGGCATCGCGTCAGATAGCAATCAGCTCGTTATCTAAGCGCCTCAGGCGAGGACGGGATCAGATGACAACCGATTAGCAGTCGTCGAGGTGGGAATGGACTCAACACCACAAACATTGCGGCACACACCAGAGAGCGGTCAGCTCATTATCTAAACGCCTCGGGCGAGGACGGGATCAGATGACAACCGATTAGCAGTCGTCGAGGTGGGAATGGACCTGACTTGTATACGATTCAACTCTGATTGAGTCGCGACTCATGAATCCAGCAGTTTTTGCGACTCAAACTGATTGAATCGCTAACATTTTTAAGGATTTGGCTTTGAGTCGTGATTGAATCGAGGAGCTCAGGTAGAAACCATGATTGAGTCGACAACACATATTTAGAGAGCGGACTGAATCGGGTTCGCGACTCAATTGCCTAAATGAAGCCTCCAAATTCCAAAACTTCAAGTTTTCAACCATGTAGGTAATATCCATCAACAATTTCACCATACATAAATAAAATACATAAAATGCAGCACTATCAAATCACTCTCAGTTATAAATTGCAAACGTAGTCATTAGTCATAGTTTGAGTTGTGATTGAGTTGTTATATGATTCAAAATGATTGAGTCGGGACTGATATGCCTAAAGGTCATTTTGAATCGATTGAGTCGAAAACTCTGACACAAAGTCTTTGATTGAATCAAATGCAAAACATGAAGGTCTCATTGAGTCGTGATTGAATCGACTAATGTTGATTTTGAGTCGTGATTGAATCGTTCGAGAGAAACAAATTTGAGTCGTATACAAGTCTGGAATGGACTCAAGACCACAAAGTATGAGTTCAGAAGGCATGCATCATTTGCATTTATGACAACCTTCCAGTTGACCTACTTCGGTTCCATTATCTAACCGCCTCAGGCGAGGACGGGATCAGATGAGTGATGACAACGAATTAGCAGTTGTCGAGGTATGAATGGACTCAGGACCACAAGCATGAGTTCAGAAAGCATGAGTCATATGCATTTATTACAACCTTTCAGTTACCCTACTTCGGTTCCAATGACCTGTTATGAACTTGACCTGACTTGACCTCGTTGACCTAACATTACCTTGGAAACTATATAGCACAACAATATACATCAAACAAGTCGCAAGTATTGCCAAAGACACTTTCATTTTTTCCGGTATACGGGAACCGCACAGGGCTGATTTGTGTGGTCTGGCGCTGATTTTTTTTCTCTTCTTTGATGGCCTATAATTCAAAACATATTCGGCATATTTGTATTTTTCTTACTTCAGACAGCGCGCCGTTCATTTTGAGGCAGGTACCTAAAATATTATGCAATCGCCCGATAAAATAAGGACATATTTACAAAAAACAGGAGGGGTGGGCGGATTTCGCCCCCCCCCTCTCCAGGGCGCGCGTGTTAAGGCAGAGTACATGTCGCTTATCTCAAAAAGCGTCAGCCAGTGGTGTTAAAAATAGCAAAAAACAAACAAGAAACCAAGCACCTACCAATCTGACTCAATAATCACACACCGCCGTAGACACAGCACTACACAAATCAAAATAGCTTTTGTATTTTGTTTAGTGGCTTTAACTTACGTTCCTAGCCTCGCGCAGTGTCTAGAATACCAGGTCACTAATGTTGAAGGTGAACTATTTCTAAGGTGAACTAGTAGTTCACCTTCAACATTAGTTTTAAACTGAGATAGCAGTTTTGTAGCCCGTGTTGGGAAACCCCTATCTGCAAGTTTTCTTGACTGAAAAGACTCTCCAGCCGAATAAATTTGAGTTTTTGGCGAAGGAATGCGGTGCTGGCGAAAGAATGTTGTACTGGTTATAGCCCGGGCAGAGGCTATACCATCAGCCAATCAGCTTGCAGCTAGTGCTAGCAAGCGAATCGCCGGCCGCCGGTTGGCACATCTCCAATGCGAGTCTATCTTTACGCGACTACTTTCGAATCTGATTGGCTGAACCTTTTTTTACATTCGCGTGACGTCAGGACTCTGACTCAGAGAGTATGCATATAGTTTTGATAAACAATACAAATTTACGGCCTTCTGTCCTGAATCGGCGCGAAATAAGGCAATTTTGGACAATATAAAAAGAAATTGTATTAAAAAATCTAATCAAATCGTGATGGGTAAAATCTTCCAAGGTGAACTATTGATTTCCTTTAACATTATATTTGAGTTGAGATAGCCATTTTTATGGCTAGGCATCGACATTAAGTATGGTAGCAGTTAAAACAACCACAATGATCTAATCAAAAAGATATTCGAGTTTGATTTTGACATCTGTAAAAAATAAGGCTCATGTGTATTTGATTAGGGACTCTAAACCGACAGCGTCGCCTCTTTACCCAACTGGTAATGATGGTCGACTTGTTTTAAGGTCAGCCTTGGAATATTTTCGTCTTTCATTTCTCGATCCCCGGGTGGCTCACGCGTGTCAAACTAGGTCACATTCACATTCACATTCGGAAACACATTCGTGGACCATTTGGATTTCCATGAAAATGGGCACACAGGTAGAAAATGACCTCCTTATTACGCTCATAAAATCTTAAGAGTCGCACATTCAAAATCAAAGGATTTAGAGCAGGTCAGATAAGCTTAAAGTCATACAGCGGACTATTCTGATTTGCATGTACATCAAGTTTCAGGATATTCACATTCACAATCAAATGACACATTAACCAGAACGCACCAAATTCAATGAAACCTGGCAAACAAATAGAGAAAAACATTCTCTTTCAGAATATATAGGTGACTATTCATTGCACTCAAAGGTTATTGAGTAATAGTATCTAAAACCTGAAAAATACCCCCTTTCCCAAGTTAACCTGCAGTCATTCAGGAGCCAATAAGTAAAAAATAAGCACACAAATTCGCCTGAGACTTTGGACCCTCATAAAGAAAGGTTGTCCGCAGATTTCCCGAAAGTGACAATACGTGATACTAAAAAATACAGCCCTCAGAGGCCGTCAAGTTTTCCACTTATTTTCAATCATTCACTTTCACAAAATTGGTGGAACACACCGATTTAAACGAAACTTACGAACATTGTACAACACCACGCGGTGCATCTGAAAATCATAGTGACTATTCATGACATTTCTAAATTTGACCTCCAGAGCTACTCAAACCTAAAAAATGACCCCCTCTCCCATGTTAACATGCAGTCATTCAGAAGACAATAAGTAAAACATAAAAGCACATATTAGCTAGCGACTTCGAATCCTCATACAGAAAGGTGGTCCGCATATTTCCAGAAAGTGTCAATACGGGACACTAAAAAATACAGCCCTCAGAGGCCGTCAAGTTTCCACTTATTTTCAATCATTCACATTCAGCAAATTGGTGGAACACGCCGATTTAAACGAAACTTACGGGCATTGTACAACACCACGCGGTGCATCTGAAAATCATTGTGCCTATTCATGACATTTCCGAATTTGACCTCCAGAGAACCTCAAAGTTTAAAAAAGACCCCCCATGTTAATATGCAGTCATTCAGAAGACAATGAGTGCAAAAGAAACGCACAAATTAGCTAGAGACTTAGCATCCTCATACAGAAAGGATGTCCGCAGATTTACAGAAAGTGTCAATACGTGACACGCAAACGTATTTTCCCCAGAGACTGTCAGACATTCAACGTCCTTTCATTATCGATAAGCAAAACTACACAACTTCATTTCATTATCGATATGAAAAACTACACATTCACATTCGCCGAATTGGTGGAACACGCCGATTTAAACGAAACTTACGGACATTGTACAACACCACGCGGTGCATTTGAAAATCATAGTGCCTATTTATGATGTTCCCAAATTTGACCTCCAGAGCCCCTCAAAGCTAAACAATGTCCCCCTCTCCCATGTTAACATGCAGTCATTCAGAAGACAATAAGTGAAAAAGAAACACACATATTAGCTAGCGACTTTGCATCCTCATACAGAAAGGTTGTCCGCAGATTTCCAGAAAGTGTCAATACGTGACACTAAAAAAATACAGCCCTCAGAGGGCGTCAAGTTTCCCACTTATTTTCAATGATTCACATTCATCAAATTGGTGGAACACGCCGATTTAAACGAAACTTACCGAAATTGTACAGAAGTCCCGTACCTGTTTCTTTCGGTGCAATGCTGTGTGCCGAATGCCAAACTGCCACTGGTACTGCATCCAGATGAAGGATACCCCGGTGGTGGGAAGTCGGTGCTCAGAGTGCGAAAGTTCGGACAGAGGGGTTCTGGACATCGCAAGTACCATGCGCATCGGAACCTCGCGGGTGCGCGCCGTGCCTCTGTCGCTGAGTGCGTGGAAACGCACGGCGCGTACCTTGTTCGCCAACAGATGCTCGGCGAAGCGTCTGAGCTCCAGCTGCGCGATGGAAACCTCACTGACGCGCCTCCTGGGAACATCCTGCGCCAGACTGCCTACGAGAGGCGCGTCAAAGACCGCTACTCTGTTGACTAGACCGAGGACCTAACATCCACTATGGAGCTCTCAGCAGCGGACGATGCCACCAGCAAGAAGGTTCTCGGTGGTATTCATCACATCGGGAAAGTTCCGCTGGTTGTGCATGTGTATAGCGAGCACTGAGAGTGATTTTTCCCGTGGTAGGGCCTCACCTCCTCCATGTCATTAACAGCTCAATCGTGACATGTGAGGTGCCGCACCAGTGGAAGTCCGCCACAGTGATCCCGCTGCATAAGAAAGGGGACCCCAGTGACCCGAGTAATTATCGGCCGATATTCATTCTGTCCACGGTAGCGAAACTGTGCGAGCGCGTCGTGTGCAGTCAGCTGATGGACTATCTGTCATCGCATAATGTCTTATGTCCTCAGCAGTATGGTTTTCGCCCCGGCCTACCTACGGAGGCGGCTATGCTTGACGCTGTCCTATACACGACTTACAACATGGATAGAGGTATGGTGACGTCGCTGGTCACCGCCGACACATCAAAGGCGTTCGACAGCGTTGAGCATGGCCGTCTTCTGGAGAAGCTGGGGTGGTACGGCATCGATGCGGAGTGGTTTGGTGCATGGCTGCAGGGTCGCACACAGTCGCTGAGGGGCGGAACTAGCGGTTTTGATGTGACTCATGGAGTGGTCCAGGGTTCGATCCTCGGACCAGTCCTCTTCCTGGTCTTTACAAACGACCTGACGCTGCACATACCGCACGGGAAGATAATCGTGTACGCGGACGACGCCCAATTTTTTGACGCTGACCTGCCCCTAAACATTTCAGAGCTCAAAATACGCATAGATAAAAGTTTGTCGATAGCAAATAACTGGTTCACTCAAAACAGTCTCAAAATCAACCCTCTCAAAACCGAAATGGCTACCATTAAGTCGCGGCGGCTCATCACAGACCCGCATTTCTCAGTCGCTTTCGGGCAACAGTCATATAAAACCGTCACAAAGCGTAAAGATTCTGGGCGTCACCGTCGATTCGTGCCTCTCGTGGGAGCCGCAGATATCGGCCATCGTGCGCCGCTGTTACGGTATTCTCGTTGGACTCGCCAGGATGAGATACCGTCTCCCCACCGAAACCAAACGGCTGCTGATCTGCCTAGAGATAGTGCCTGTCTGGGGAAGCTGCACCGCGACACAGAAACACCGCGTGCAGAAAGCTTTGAACTTTGGCGCCCGTATCGCCAGTAATATTGGGTGCCGTGACCGAGTGACACCCGTGCTGCGTGAGCTGGGATGGCTCAAAATTGACGACCTGATATGCGAACGCGATGTCATGCTCATACGAGACATCCTCACAGCCACTCGTGCACCGGAGATTCTGCGAGAGCGTGTAGTTCGCCGCTCCGAAGTATCCGCTCGTGCCACTCGGGTAACTACCGATGAGCTGCTGCAGCTGCCGCGTGTCCGAACCGAGTTTGGCCGTCGTTCTTTTGAATTTCGCGCATCCAATGCATGGAACAGGCTGCCTGCAGAGGTGCGTGCGTCATCCGCCGAGAGCAGCGGTGCCTTTAAACCTGCCCTGACCTATCACCTGCCAGGCAGGTAAATGTTAACTTGTGTCGAAATGTGTCGTATGTCTACATCTCAGACGCCCCGGTACATGTCAAGCGCTTCCGCATCTACATAAAACTACACCACCGTTCTCCGACGCGCTCCGCCGGATCCAGACGCGCGTGCATGCACACGTACGCATACACAGGCACACGTGGTCACGCTGGAGGGACGTCGGCCGCCGCCCCGGCCCTCTCTATGTACAGTTCGCCCGCTTCTGCGAGATCGGGCGCGTGTCGGGAAAATGTCCAATATCCAGTCTGTCAAGGGCGCCATGCCGACCCCGAGCTCTGCGTGGTGATCCAATCGGTCTGGCAGATTCCGATTCGGCAGAGGCGGCATACCAGCACCGTTCACCGTCACCCCACCGCCTCCGCTGCTACCACCGCCACCACCACCACCGCCACCGCCATCGCCACCGCCACCGCCACCGCCACCGCCTCCGCTGCTACCACCGCCACCACCACCGCCACCAGGCTAGAGAAGCTTTGGCGCTGAATATCCCAGCGTGTTTGCCTTAAACTTATTCTTAGATCAGAGAGGCGTTGTACGGGGGTGCCGCATGGTAGCGGAGCCGCTAAACGCAGAGAGCCTCGTCGTTGGGTCGACGTCCTGCCGGCGACACAGAGAGGGGCACAGGTGACGTCACCAGGTGGTGAACATCGCTTTTATTATGTTGGCCACATTTGTGTTGCTTCACATTTTAATGTAGCTCAGTCAAAATAGCTACAGTCAAAATACATTACCAGTATTATTTTTTCGGCATCGGTTTGACGAGACGTTTTCAACAAACGTGAAGGGTCAGTATCGTAACTCCAGAGACTGGCTGAGTAAAACAATGTGATATTTAGGCGATACTCTTTGTTTGCATTTTACTTTAGCTACAAACAAAGCCCCAACCCTTTCCTCAGCAAGGGCAGGAGCAAGAGCGGGACAGAGACAAGAGACAGAGACAAGAGACACAGACAGAGCCGCAGACCTAGAAAGAGACACAAAAACATATACTGACATAGAGACAGAGAGACAGATAGACAGAGAGACAGATAGACAGAGAGACAGAGATACAGAGATACAGAGATACAGAGATACAGAGATACAGAGAGACAGAAAGACAGAGAGACAGAGATACAGAGAGACAGAGAGACAGAGAGGCAGAGATACAGATAGACAGAGAGACAGAGAGACAGAGAGACAGAGAGACAGAGAGACAAGAGACAGATACGGGATACAGGAGACAGAGACAAGAGGCAGACAAGAGACAGAGACAAGAGACAGAGACAAGAGACAGAGCCAAGAAACAGAGATAAGGGACAGATACAAGAGACAGAGACCAGAGACAAGAGACAGAGGCAAGAGACAGAGACAAGATACAGAGACAAGAGACAGAGACAAGAGACAGAGACAAGAGACAGATACAAGAGACAGAGACAAGAGACAGAGACAAGAGACAGATACAAGAGACAGAGACAAGAGACAGATACAAGAGACAAGAGACAGAGACAAGAGACAGAGACAAGAGACAGAGACAAGAGACAGAGACAAGAGACAGAGACAAGAGACAGAGACAAGATACAGATACAAGAGACAGAGACAAGAGACAGAGACAAGAGACATATACAATAGACAGAGACAAGAGACAAGAGACAAGAGACAGAGACAAGAGACAGGGACAAGAGACAGGGACAAGAGACAGGGACAAGAGACAGAGACAAGAGACAGAGACAAGAGACAGAGACCAGAGACAGAGACAAGAGACATAGACAGAGACAAGATACAGAGACAAGAGACAGAGACAAGATACATAGACAAGAGACAGAGGAAAGAGACATAGACAAGAGAAATAGACAAGAGACAGAGACAAGAGACAATAGACAGAGACAAGAGACAGAGACAAGAAACAGAGACAAGAGACAGAGACAAGAAACATAGTCAAGAGACAAGAGACAAGATACAGATACAAGAGACAGATACAAGAGACAGCGACAAGAACAGAGACAAGAGACAGAGACAAGAGACAGAGACAAGAGACAGAGACAAGATACAGATACAAGAGACAGAGACAAGAGACAGAGACAAGAGACAGACACAAGAGACAGAGACAAGAGACAGAGACAAGAGACAGAGACAAGAGACAGATACAAGAGTCTGAGACAAGAGACATAGACAAGATACAGAGACAAGAGACAGAGACAAGATACAGAGACAAGAGACAGATACAAGAGACAGAGACAAGAGACAGAGACAAGAGACAGAGACAAGAGACAGAAACAAGAGCCAGAGACAAGAGACAGAGACAAGAGACAGAGACAAGAGACAGAGACAAGAGACAGATACAAGAGACAGAAACAAGAGACAGAGACAAGATACAGAGGCAATATACAGAGACAAAAGAGAGAGAGAGAGAGAGAGAGAGAGAGAGAGAGAGAGAGAGAGAGAGAGAGAGAGAGAGAGAGAGAGAGAGAGAGAGAGAGAGAGAGAGAGAGAGAGAGAGAGAGAGAGAGACAAGAGACAGATACAAGAGACAGAGACAAGATACAGAGACAAGAGACAGAGACAAGAGACAGAGACAAGAGACAGAGACAAGAGACAGAGACAAGATACAGAGACAAGAGACAGATACAGAGACATAAGACAGAGACTGGAGACAAGATACAGAGACAAGAGACAGAGACAGAGACAAGAGACAGAAGACAGAGCCAAGAGACAAGAGACAGAGACAAGAGACAGAGACGAGAGACAGATACAAGAGACAGAGCCAATATACAGAGACAAGAGACAGAGACAAGAGACAGCGACAAGAGACAGAGACAAGATACAGAGACAAGAGACAGAGACAAGAGACAGAGACAAGAGACAGAGACAAGAGACAGAGACAAGAGACAGAGACAAGAGACAGAGACAAGAGACAGAGACAAGGGACAGAGACAAGAGACAGAGACAAGAGACAGAGACAAGAGACAGAGACAAGAGACAAGAGACAGAGACAAGAGACAAGAGACAGAGACAAGAGACAGAGACAAGATACAGAGACAAGATACAGAGCCAATATACAGATACAATATACAGAGACAAGAGACAGATACAAGAGACAGAGACAAGAGACAGAGACAAGAGACAGAGACAAGAGACAGAAACAAGAGACATATACAAGAGACAGAGACAAGAGACAGAGACAAGAGACAGAGACAAGAGACAGACACAAGAGACAGAGACAAGAGACAGAGACAAGAGACAGAGACAAGAGACAGAGACAAGAGACAGAGACAAGAGACATATACAAGAGACAGAGACAAGAGACAGATACAAGAGACAGAGACAAGATACAGATACAAGAGACAGAGACAAAATACATAGACAAGAGACAGAGACAAGAGACAGAGACAAGAGACAGAGACAAGATACAGATACAAGATACAGATACAAGATACAGATACAAGAAACAGACAAGAGACAGAGACAAGATACAGAGACAAGAGACAGAGACAAGAGACAGAGACAAGAGACAGAGACAAGAGACAGAGACAAGAGACAGAGACAAGAGACAGAGACAAGAGACAGAGACAAGAGACAGAGACAAGAGACAGAGACAAGAGACAGAGACAAGAGACAGAGACAAGAGACAGAGACAAGAGACAGATACAGGGAGACAGTGAGACAGAGAGACAGAGAGACAGAGAGACAGAAAGACAGAGAGACAGAGAGACAGAGAGACATAGAGACATAGAGACATAGAGACAGAGCTACAGAGAGACATATAGACAGAGAGACAGAGAGACAGAGAGACAGAGATACAGAGAGACATATATACAGAGAGACAGATAGACAGAGAGACAGAGACAGAGAGACAGAAAGACAGAGAGACAGAGAGACAGAGAGACAGAGAGACAGAGAGACAGAGAGACAGAAAGACAGAGAGTCAGAGAGACAGAGAGACAGAGAGACAGAGAGACAGAGAGACAGAGAGACAGAAAGACAGAGAGACAGAGAGACAGAGAGACATAGAGACATATAGACAGAGAGACAGAGAGACAGATAGACAGAGAGACAGAGAGACAGAGAGACAGAGAGACAGAGGGACATAGAGACAGAGAGACAGAGAGACAGAGAGACAGAGAGACATAAAGACAGAGAGACAGAGAGACAGAGAAATAGAGAGACAGATATACAGAGAGACAGAGAGACAGAGAGACAGAGAGACAGATAGACAGAGAGACAGAGAGGCATATATACAGAGAGACAGAGAGACATAGAGACAGATAGACAGAGAGACAGAGAGATAGAGAGACAGAGAGACAGAGAGACAGAGAGACAGAGAGACAGAGAGACAGAGAGACAGAGAGACAGAGAAACAGATAGACAGAGAGACAGATATACAGAGAGACAGAGAGACAGAGAGACAGAGAGACAGAGAGACAGAGAGACAGAGAGACAGAGAGACAGAGAGACAGACACAAACAGATAAACAGAGACACAGACCTACAAAGAGACATAAACACAGACACGACAGACACAAAGAGAGACCTTCCAAGGGCGGCATGATGCCTTCCGAGGTCGGCATAATGCGATGTGAGGGCGGCAAGCTGTCTTCTGAGGGTGCCAGGGTGCCTTTCAAGAGTGCTACGAGGCTGTCGGTAGACACAAGGGCGCCCGGCGGCCTCCCGAGAACGCTACGGCGCCTTCGGCGTCGGCAAATCCTTTGCAAGAATGGCACCGCGGTGCCCGAGGGCGCCGTTTTCTAAGGCAGGAGGCTTCAGCCCCTACGGCCCCCCTGGATCCGCCACTGCAACAGCTGTCTATTTGCTTCCGTTACGGACCGAGCAGCTCATTCTCCGCTCCCGGGCGGCTGCAAGCGTAAGGCCGCCATAGGGAAACCGGGCTAAATTCGTAATATAATCATATTTACAACGTATTCTTCAGGAAATGTAACAAACGTGCCAGATAATACAATTGTTCAGACATAAGCTAACCAATTCCGGTACTTTGTAACTGTTGCGGTTGGTCCGCCTTTTTTACTATATACATAATTATTGGTCATATTTAACCAGGGGCGTAGGAACTATGTTCAAGTTGGGGGGGGGGGGGGGGCAGGAGGCATTCTGAAGTCGATTCTTTCCATGCCACGCCCCTAGGCGTAATGTTAAAATCCAAAATGTGTGGGGGGGGGGGGGGGGGGCGACTGCCCCCCCCCCTGCCCCCTGTTCCTACGCCTATGTATTTAACGTTACAAATGTCGGAAAACGCCTCCTCCCTTGATCATTTGTGGTTATTGAATGAATAACGCACAATTTTGAAACAAGCGTACCCCTTTATATATACAAATGTGCCAGGAATACAATGCTAACATTCATCTTCCTATAGCGTTGCATGGTTGTCCGCCAGATTGCATTGCATTTGTAAACTATTGCTGGCAACGGCAAATAACTGGCAAATGCTTTTCCATTTAGAGGTCACACATCAGATCGGACCAACTTGTTTATAGTCTGATGTGTTACTCTAGCCCTTCTTGATGTTTCAGGCAAATATTTTTAGCAGGGGCCCTTGCGAGGTCACATGAGGTCATCCGAGGTCACCAACACTTTTTTTGTCAATAACTCTCGACAGAATTAATACATAAAAGTGAAACCGGTACCGATGTGTTTGTCTCTTCGAGGCACGTCTCCCAACATGCAACATGACCTACTTGGGTCATCAGTGACACCACTTGACCTTGACCTGATGTCCATTTTTTTAAGTTGACCTAACCTGGTCAACTCGAATACAAGTCAAAGCACCTTGACGAGATGAACACGATGGCGTCAAAAGTATTGCTTTATCTTTATTATGTAAACAGTTATTTGTGAGAAGAATAAACAATAGTTTTGCCAAAAATAGCCTTTTTGACCTTTGATGACCTCTGGAGCCTTAACTGCTTACCTGAGCCTTGACCTGATGTCCAAATGATATAAGGACACATTAGAGATTTAATTGTTCAAGAGCTTTCTACTACTTTTTCCGTTTGTTCCTGGATGTCATAGTTCCAGAGATATTTGGGGGTTTTCGAAGCGAAGTCCTAAAACTGGAAAATTGGACCTTTGATGACCTCTGGTGACCTCAATATTGACATAAGCCAAAACATGACTGAAATAGTTTCAAAATTATTTTTAACGAGATTTCGAACGGAGGTCGCAAGGTAAAGGAAAAATAATGTTAGGTATGTAATCGCGCCAACAGTTCTGGCAGACGAAAACTTGCACATTTATATAATATTCCACTCATGATCGCCCAGGAATCCAAATTATTTATTAATAATTTACTTTTTGCCGGTCCTATATTAAACTGTCGTAGACCATAAGCGCAAGGCATTGAAGAATCAATATTTTTGTACCGTATGACAATTCATTTTCCGTGGACATCCGCTAATAACCCAGACAAACGATTAGTTCATGCAATGGTTCCCTAACCAGGCCATCGTTCCCTAACGTCATCATTGTCACCTTCAGTTAAGCCCAGGTATCTGCTGATAGCACGGCGCATTGTATGCCAGTGAGGGGCCAAAAAGTAAGAAGGCCAACGTAGCGACAAAACGAGAGAAGGATAAGTCAAACCACGGTAGGCTATACATCGAACGACAACAACAGAACGCGGGAAGGGCCTTCATCTCGGTTCCCTTTAGCCAATGCCTATCAGTTGATACCAGTCACCAACTATACCCATCTTAAAGCCGATATATAGTCTCTAGCATACAAAACAAAATGTGATAGTCATTGAGCGTCCTTTTCAGCTAAGTCGGTATTATAACCTCTAGATTCATTATGTTGCTATCAACACCTTTGGAAACTTCTGAAACGTCCAAAATCACATAAAATATATTTAGCATTCCTAGACGCATTTTACGCCTAAAGTCACGGAAACAAAACAAAATATGACAGGATGCTGTGTCATTCTGTAAATATAGGTATTCACGCAGCCTAGACGCAGCCTAGACCATCTTCACAAATGGGCAATTTCTCATGATTCAGAACGGATCAAACTTCAGTTTAACCCAGCGCGCGTTAAATTAAGGTGGAAGAAATACACCCATTTCACGTCGGTAGCTGTATTGGTTTTGAATTTTTGAGACATTAGAAATGTTCGTTAGGTATGACTATCCTCAGTCAACGGTGGGTTAATGATGATTTCGGACACTTCGGAGTTCGGTACCTACCTAAGTCTTATTCAAATACAACTTTTTATAATTTTAAGAGACTCCAAAGAAAACTGGAAATATGGATTGAATTATCAATGATTTGTATAACATATTATAAACAATAACAAACGACGTAACGTAGCATTATTGTCTTGTCGGCTGTGACACCCTTCCATGAGCAGCACTCCTCGGCAAGCTATAGTACACACATCGCCGCTAGATGGCAGGTCAAGACTAATCGCCCCGCAGCCGACTGTGGGACGGCCAGGTAATCCCGAGCCCCAGGGACGGCCGGGCGCGGCCGGAGGAATCCGAAGTGCCCCGTGCGCGCCGGCCAGTAGTGCTGCTTGTTCATTATCTGTTGGATAAAACCGAACCTATCCGTGAGCGCTATCGAGCAGTGACAGCGGTGGTCCGCCAGCGACAGATAAGGTACACACTGCGCAACAGGCGGCGTCCAAAGGCGCCCAGTCTGCCACCGCCGCGCCAGGTGTGGTGTTTGTGTTGTGTTCGCCGCAGCTGGGCCGCAGTCTCCCAGCCGTCCGCCGCCGCCGCCGCCAGCATGGGGGCCGCTTCCATCTAAACCGGGACGTCTCGATACCGCTCAGCGTGTAGGTAAGTCTCATAATCCCTGCCAGTAAGTTTTTAGAGGACTTGGGGACGTTTTCAGTGGTATTTCGGGTCGGGGAGGGCTCGGCGCTCAGGAGAAAGTCGGTGGTCCAGACGGGCCGCGCCCGGCCCGGCCCGGGCTCGGCCTTCCGCGTGTGGGGGCGGCGAGACTGCATCAGTCGCCGGCACCGTCTGCCTGCGCCCGCCTGTGTCCGATATATCGTGCTGACGACTCTGGAGGAGATTCTGTGACCCGTGCCGGGTGTCTGTGCCCTCCCCCTCCATCACCTGCACTGAGGAGCCCTGCGGCAGAGATCACGGTACGCAGCTGTTCCAGCCCACGTCTGCGCACCGGGAGGGGGTCGGGCCGCGGGGAGAAGGTAAGTGGTGGTGTGGGGATCTCCGCGGTCAGATCGTGCATACTGTCCTGGTGGCGAGGGGTCGGTGAACGCTGGTACAGTACAGTGCCACTGTGCTGTGGTCGTGAACGGTACTGGCTAGTTGGGCCTCCCCAAGGTATGGCGGCCCGCCGGGAGGGAGGGCTGGGCCGCATGTGGTTTTCCCATTTTTTTTTCCGACCTTCAATCAGAAAACAGCTGTGGCTGACATTGATTGGCATTCATGGGCTTGGGTTTACCCATAATACAACATAGGGTTGCCTTATCTAAGCCCTTACTTGTGCTATATCTGCGCCATTGTAACAATGGCAGTGGTATGTAATTGGTATGCAAACCTATCACCCGTGCAAGGGTGCGATGTGACTGACGAAAGTTGCTCTGAGTACACTCCTCTGCCTGGCGAGGAGCGTGTGATGCCTTCTACGGCAGCCATATGAAGGTGAAGCTCAGCCGTCCATGCGACTGTGACGTGTTGTATCTGTGGCCTTTATCATACAGAAGGAGGTCACTGGAACTGCCGTGTTCTGATGGATTGATTGACATACTCGAGCCGGTTAGTGTGCTGAACGTAACACGCAGGAAGCTGGAGAGCTGAAGGCACATGCCACTCGAGCCGGTTAGTGTGCTGAACGTAACACGCATGAAGCTGGAGAGCTGAAGGCACATGCCACTCGAGCCGGTTAGTGTGCTGAACGTAACACGCAGGAAGCTGGAGAGCTGAAGGCACACGCCGTTTGTTTTCAGCCGCACCTTGCAATACAACTCGGTGCAAGGCTAAGGCTATCTGGTTGAAAATCGAAGGACAACCGGCCCCGAAATACCGCTCCACCGCGCCTGTTCCCTGTGACCACTCAGCCGGCATATTTGATGCCTGTGATGATCTACATAGAACCACAGGATGGGTGCACATACGTAGTGATGAGACTGATTGAGAACCACGTGCACCTTGGGTGTGGTTTTACCGACACGTTCCGCTGAGTAATTTCGTTGGAATGTGATAGAAATGCGCCGCAGTTTGAAACCCGTCTCCCGTATGAAACTTCGTGCCGGCGTCGATATCTATCCGCGATCCATTCACAAGACACAGTTGGCTCCCACGCCAGGGGCAGACCTGTACAAGTGGAACTAAGCCCAGAGGACTGCTCATTAGAAGTCTAGGGAAGCAGTTATCTGTACATCGCGCCTGGCCAGTAAAAGCACTACTGCCCACCGTCTTCCTGACCATTAAACTGACCACAGTCGGCTCACGGCATTTTTGTGGCAGGTATCTAGGTTGGGCGTGGTCTAGCAGCACGACGTTCGGAACAATTTATAGCGTTTCTTTGCTCATTATTTAGCATTTGCTGTAAAGGGGAACCTATTCCAGGCGAAATTCACAGTATTTGGTCGTGGGAAGCTGGATGCTCACATACGTTGCCCACATGCGGTTGTTCAAATACTCGTACATTGAGTAAAGCACACATGAATATGCTTACGGTGAAAATGCCTTCATTTTGCCTACTTATTCAATGTAGGCATTTGCTTACATAAAGACATAAACATAAAAAAGTGCAACAAAGAGCCTCTTGGGCCCATCCGAGGTTGCACACCCCCCCCCCCCTCCACCAGTCTCGCCCCTTCAAATCACCTTACTCTACCTGCATAAAAGAAGGCTAATCCCACGAGTATTTATGAACTAATCCCTTCTCTGTAAAGTATTTATCTAATCTAATTTTGAAGGAAGCAAGTGTCACTGCATCAGCGACATCCCCTGGTAGCATATTCCAATGTCCTACAACCCTTCTACTGAAAAATGACTGTCGTAGCCTAGTCCTACTTTGTTTCATAATGAGTTTATGCTGATGACCTCTACCTCGATTTTCCCTATTGAACTCACATTCCCTTTAAATATCCAGAATGCTGACCATTTACAAATTTGAAGACTTCAATTAGATCTCCTCTTAGCCTTCTATATCTAAGTGAAAACATACCCAATTTCTTTAATCTATCTTCATAAGGTAAACTACCAAGACAATTAACCATTTTCGTTGCCCTTTTTTGAACTCTTTCTAACAACCAGCAATCTTTCTCATATGTTGGAGACCAGGCTTGTACACAATACTCCAAATGTGGTCTAACGTATGCACAATACAGTTTTGTTATTACCTTTTCACTCTTGTAGGAAACATTTCTGTTAATGGCCCCTAGCATTCTAAGTGCCTTTTTCCTAGCTTCTACAACCTGGTCTGACGCTGATAGTCTATTGCTTACCACGACACCTGGTACGTTAGGAGTTAGGTTACGTTAGGAGATTCAGGTCAGAGTTCGTCACAGGCCGGACTGGCCCTATGGGTCATGGGCCGGGCCTGGGCCGGGCCTGGGCCAGGCCTCAACTTTAAGGAAATCACTGGGCTCTAGATGGGCCTGGGCCTGACAATTTTGAAGTAATGCGCGCGTCGTACAAGCTCAGGTCAGAGCTCACAAATATTTTAACCAGCAGTTCACTTACACAGCAACACACTGTTGCTGTGGCTGTGTTTTTTTTGTTAGCATAGTTGGTTTATTGTTTCACATTTATAGTATACAAGTAAATATGCTATGATAATGATTGCAAATTGTGTGAAAATAAAATGCTTAATCTGCTTGGGCCGGACCGGGCCTGGGCCTCAAATTTATTAATTTGACCGGGCCTGGTCCGGGCCTGGGTTTGGTGTTCATGGGCCCGGGCCGGCCCGGGCTGGGGGCTGGTACTTGATGGGCCCGTGACGAACACTGGTTCAGATAGATCGTAAATTGGTACCAGGGCTGACTGTAGCCGATGTCACAACAAGTAAGATATAACGAAAATAACGATGCACGTCTTTGGGATATTGATTGTCCCTTGCGTGTGTCATGCTAGTCAGGATAGGTGCTGGTTGAGAAACACCGGCTGCAATGTAAATATCTATATATCGTAAATATCCATATATCGTAAATATCTATGTAACCCTCAACAATATTGGTGGTATATAGGTAGACAGAGCATTTCGGGTTTTACATCGATTTTAGCGAAGCGACGCTTTCGAGCTCGGGAAATGCTTGCCTTTTCTCCGTAGGAAAAAACCGTGTTTGAAGAATGCTATAGGCATTTTTTTGTCAGATAAGCGGTCATGAAATATTGGCAAACGGCAGAACAAGCTGGGCGTGAATTTTGCAAGGTTTCTTTCTAAACATTACCGTTTGAACACAAAGTCTTAATGGATGGAGACTTGGACGGCTGCGGCAATGACTTTGCGTGTAATAATACAAAAAAAACCTATGCCTGATAAAATATTGACCACCATTGACTATCATAATTACATTTGTGTGCACGTTATGTACTGTTAATGCTGTCTTGGCAGACGATTGGTGTTTCCATCGTTTTAAATCTTCATATTTGATTATGACTTTGTAACGGTTAATACACATTGACAGATATCGTTGAACCATTAGAGATCTGTCTTTCTTCTTCTCTAGATGTCATGCCATTATCCATAACCGGAAACACCATTACTCCGATCGCGTTTCTTTTCCATTCCGAACCTAGACTTTGTATGTGGCCAGGCAGAAATACAATAATATTAAATTATTGTTGACGCAAAGTTTTGTCATCGGAACATAATATGACGCACATTGCATTGCTCATATACATTGCGCAGTTAAAATTCAGCCGAGGTATTTTGGGTGTGTGAGTTCTGCATGGCAGTTCGGATCGTATGCATGCGATACATAATAAATATCTGGTTTATTTCACACTTTACACAGCTTTGTACTACCATGCTGCTAAGCATGGTGTTGATCCACTCAGTTTCTGCAACACTGATGCTTCGTCATTCCCCGAAACTTCATTTGATTATCGGTGGTGTTAGTTGAACCTGTAGCGAAAGTGAGAGCGTTCGTCGCCCTAGTTCCTCGGTATGCGCTGCGACCGCCTCACCCCTGACCCTTGCCAACTCCGAGGTGTCAGACTCGTGACGGAAAGGCTCGCCTCAGCACCAACCGAATGGCGACTTGGCATGAACGACTTCCATCTATTTGTCACGTGATGCATGTCTCAGAATATCGTTTGATTTATAGCGAGAATGTAATTTACAAATGGTTATCATTACCGTGTACTTATGACAGATAGGTTGTGAAATACATAGGTGAGCACCGTTACTTCAAAATGTAACTAACTTCGTTACTCCGTTACTCCAAACAAGTAACTTGTTACTGGTTACTCCGTTACATCGTCAAAAATGTAACTGAAGTTACAGTTACTCCGTTACTCCGTTACTTTTGTAAAACGAAGTGATATCAATTCCGACAGAATGAATATAGATAAGTGAAACCGATATCAATGTGTTTGTATCGTCAAGACACGTCTCCCAATATGCAGCATGACCATCTTGGGTCACCACTTGACCTTGACCCGAGGTCAAATTTCCAAGTTGACCTAAACTGATCAACATGAATATGTTTCGAAGCGCCTTGGCAAGATGAACACAATGGGGTAAACATTATTGCCTTATCTTTATTAGGTAAAAAGTAATTAGCAAAAAACTGTTTTGCCATAAATAGTCTGTTTGACCTTTGATCACCACTGGAGCCTAAACTATTGATCTGAACTAAAATGTGGGAAACCATGGCGATTGCATATTTAAAGAGCTTTCGATTACTTTTTTCGTTTGTTTCTAGCTATCATAGTTCTCGAGATATTTTGGGGTTTCTGGAGCAAAGTGCTTACTTTTTTATATTTTACCCCATTTGACCTCGCAGATATTGACCTAGGGTCATGCAAATTTCGCAAAACAGAGTTCCCTACAGAAACACCATACCCTACAACATTCGTTATTGTAGCTCTTATGGGAGGCGAGATCTTAGGGCGGGGGGGCGGGGGGAGGGGGTAATCCGCTCTCTCTAGTGCGTGTAATTCTCAGAGGCTCGCTACTCGTTACTCGAAGCTCGCCTTTATCCTAAACTAGTGCCGCCAGCTTGCCGCCGGCCTATATCAGCTGACGAACATTGTCAACGTTTCGCGGCATCGGGATCGGGAGACAGCTACCTTTATCGCAGTCATTGCGCATTGCGCCGCATTAAGCAACAGCCCAACAGGTACGACATTTGGCAGCCCTTTTACGCCATATGACATTCGATTTTTGCGTGTATAAGGCATTGATTATACACCGGTGCGAATACACCCGGGCGTGAAGAGAAATAAGTATTGGAAAAAGTAACTGAGTAACGGACTAAAAAGTAACGTAGTAACGGACCACAAAAGTAACTTCCGTTACTCGGTCCGTTACTGTAAAAATAATGTAACGAGTCCGTTACTTCGTTACTAAAAAATAACTTCGTTAGTAACGGAGTAACGGAGTAACGGACCGGTGCCCACCTATGATGAAATACAGGTTTTAGTGTTAATTTGACTAGACGCCCTTTATTTGATATCGTTGCCCACCCGGCAAGGCATTCCTTTGGATTGCCCCACGCTATTTCAGCTGCATTGTGTCTGATGTCATTTCTAGAAGTGAAATAAACAGAACATGATTTATCAAGTGATTCACTCTGATACTGCCTTTATACGTCACTGGTCTTACATCACATCAGAAGCTTACCAGAGTTCCACGTGTCTTAGAATTGAATGATAGGCGGTCCTAGGAACACTTTATCCCCGATCTGTAAAGTCGGCTTTCTTTAGTTTCTCACCTATCGCCATTCTTGCATTCTTATCAAGTAGCATGAGATATCCGGGAACCGTTGCTTGCCTGCATTCTTTCCCGATAGTCCTGCAGTGCATTTGTGCAACATTAATCAGATTCCGTGACTGGGACAAGAACGTAAATTAACAACTCGTCGAAAGTATCACGCATTGGCAATTTGCACAGTATCGTTGAACAATAACTCCGAAATCAAAATTGGAGTGTCAGAGGCGGCGCTTTCTTTAACTTCGGTGAAAATTAGGTGCATTCCTACAGCTTCACAATCACATGTAGCAAATATATTACAAGACCATCTTCTCCATTTCGACCTTCTCTGAACTTCCTGCGCATTTGCCGCATAGATTGTGTTCATCCCCTGTCTGCCTGAAGGTGACACCCCTATTGGAGGGTCGTTTACTCAGGGGCGTCAGCGTCAGCGTCAGCGTCAGCGTCAGCGTCAGCGTCAGCGTCAGCGTCAGCATCAGCGTCAGCGTCAGCGTCAGCGTCAGCATCAGCGTCAGCGTCAGCGTCAGCGTCAGCGTCAGCGTCAGCGTCAGCGTCAGCATCAGCGTCAGCGTCAGCGTCAGCGGGGGCGGGGGCTGCTGATGTTGGGTGGGTGGAGCACGACGCCGCTCTCCGCAAGGCCACCCATCCGTCTCAGCCGCCCCCGCCCCCGCCCCCGCCCCCGCCCCCGCCCAGCCAGCTGCCGCGGCCATGCGCTGCAGGGATCCTCGGCGCGTCACGCCGGCAGGCGGCCACCGTCGCAGGGTATTGCATCGGATACTGCAGATGGGATACGGCGCCGTCTAGCTATCATTGGCATGGTGTGAAGGCCTAACAACGGACAAGAATAGCCGGCAGGCGGCCACCATCACAGGGTATTGCATCTGATACTGCAGATGGGGTACGGCGACGGCTAGCTATCAGTGGCGTGATGTGAAGGCCTAACAACGGACAGGATGAGTGGATTTGACTTCTGTTGGACAGTTCGCCCACCCGCCTTAGTCATTCATGGCCTGGGACGTGGTTGCTTTCTTATACATTTGGTGGTTGCATTACTCCATGGACTGTTTTTGCCCGCGCATTCACTCTGAGTCGGGGTATACCCATGCTAACCACGTGGCCCAATGCCATCTTTTCTCCATACATTACCTTATTGATCAGCTCGATCAATAGTTCTCAAAGAGTTTTAGAAAATGTAATTGCATGACAGGATGTTCTTAGAATACCTTGTTTAGACTATGCTGATCACTATTGCCTTTGCACTAAAATCACTCCCCATGGGTATGCAGATCGTATGGTAATATTTACTGTTTTGTGTTGCTGAACAGTGCACACATTCCACAAGAACATAGCTTTGTACTCCCACAGAAGCGAACAAAATGGTACGCTTGGCTTTGTCACTGCCCGGGTTCCCACAAAGCATCCAACCAAAACATCCTAATTTACTCGAAAAGTGCCTTCAGGGCAAGTCATAACAAACCATAACGAGATTCAAGGCGAGCCATATCGGTGCAATTAAACTCAAGCTTGAGTGCACAGCGCTGGCTCCGCAGCCTTGCAGGGATGTAGGAGCAGGGTATGGAGCTGAGAACGACCTTGGCAGATCCTGCGCGTTGTGTTGCTTCACTGCTCACCGCTGCACACGTGCAGAGTCAACTCTCCATCAGCTGCCTATAGAACATGGCCGGCGTTTTTAGGCTCTGTCACAAGATAGATGTCCTCTCACTTGGACCCGGGGATTAACACGAGCTGCTGCGCGCCACCACAACATGACGATTGTCTGTGCCGCGATGGTATGTGCATTCTTCATTCATTGCAGCTTTGGTGCAGTTAACTTTGTATATAAAGACATATAAAAGAAAAGTGCAACAAAGAGCCTCTTGGGCCCATCCGAGGTTGCACCAGGAGGCGATCCAAGCGCATGGAGACTGCACTGCGTCCAGACGGCATAGGAACATACCTCATATCCCGCCCGGTGGCCGCAACTGCGCTCGACCGCCCATCGGCTGCTGGCGCGGCGGCCACAATGGGCATTGTTTCGGCGGCGGCGGCGGCGGCGGTGGCGCCCGCTGTCCGAGCCGATGGCTGTATGCCGATACCACGGGACCGCGCGGCGCTGGAGAGGCGCGGCCCTATCAGTCAGGCGGTGGTATCGGCGACCACTGCCGCCGCCGCCGCCGCCGCCGGCAGAGGTCGGGAGCGGGGAGAGAGGGTGGGTGTGCCCGGATCCGGGTCACGCACGTGAGGCGGCCCGCAGTGGCACACGGTGCCGTGCTCACCGATGGTGGCGGAGTCACACTTCACAGTCGCCACGTCAGGCCGACTCGGTTCGGCGACGCTGTGAATTGACGGGTATTATTAACGAGGCTGTCAGTGCCACTCATTGTTATCATTCGGTAGGATTCATTCATTGGAAGAAGACATACATACATCCAATAATCATTTCTCCGTAGCTCTTTGGCTCAATAATAATCTTTCTAATGATTATGTTAGGATCGGTGTCGTAAGCATATGCTCGCTTTATCTACTAAAAACTGTCTTGTGGGTGCTGTTGAGTTCACGATAGGCCTGCAGCTGCGGCCTCAGTGACTCCCCCCCTTCGCTGGCCTCAGTGACCCCTCAGTGACTTCGCCTCCCTGGCTCCAGTGCCTCCCGCCTTCCTGGCATGTGGCACCCCGCTGCGTATGGTTTGCTGCATCCAAGGTATGCCTCCCGCCTTCCTGGCATGTGGCACCCCGCTGCGTATGGTTTGCTGCATCCAAGCTATGCCTCCCGCCTTCCTGGCACGTCACACCCCGCTGCGTATGGTTTGCTGCATCCAAGCTATGCCTCCCGCCTTCCTGGCATGTGACACCCCGCTGCGTATGGTTTGCTGCATCCAAGCTATGCCTCCCGCCTTCCTGGCATGTGACACCCCGCTGCGTATGGTTTGCTGCATCCAAGCTATGCCTCCCGCCTTCCTGGCATGTGGCACCCCGCTGCGTATGGTTTGCTGCATCCAAGCTATGCCTCCCGCCTTCCTGGCATGTGGCACCCCGCTGCGTATGGTTTGCTGCATCCAAGCTATGCCTCCCGCCTTCCTGGCACGTGACACCCCGCTGCGTATGGTTTGCTGCATCCAAGCTGTGCCTCCCGCCTTCCTGGCACGTCACACCCCGCTGCGTATGGTTTGCTGCATCCAAGCTATGCCTCCCGCCTTCCTGGCACGTCACACCCCGCTGCGTATGGTTTGCTGCATCCAAGCTATGCCTCCCGCCTTCCTGGCACGTGGCACCCCGCTGCGTATGGTTTGCCGCATCCAAGCTATGCCTCCCGCCTTCCTGGCACGTCACACCCCGCTGCGTATGGTTTGCTGCATCCAAGGTATGCCTCCCGCCTTCCTGTCACGTCACACCCCGCTGCGTATGGTTTGCTGCATCCAAGCTATGCCTCCCGCCTTCCTGGCACGTGGCATTCCGCTGCGTATGGTTTGCTGCATCCAAGCTATGCCTCCCGCCTTCCTGGCACGTCACACCCCGCTGCGTATGGTTTGCTGCATCCAAGCTATGCCTCCCGCCTTCCTGGCACGTCACACCCCGCTGCGTATGGTTTGCTGCATCCAAGCTATGCCTCCCGCCTTCCTGGCACGTCACACCCCGCTGCGTATGGTTTGCTGCATCCAAGCTATGCCTCCCGCCTTCCTGGCACGTCACACCCCGCTGCGTATGGTTTGCTGCATCCAAGCTATGCCTCCCGCCTTCCTGGCACGTCACACCCCGCTGCGTATGGTTTGCTGCATCCAAGCTATGCCTCCCGCCTTCCTGGCATGTGGCACCCCGCTGCGTATGGTTTGCTGCATCCAAGCTATGCCTCCCGCCTTCCTGGCACGTGGCACCCCGCTGCGTATGGTTTGCTGCATCCAAGCTATGCCTCCCGCCTTCCTGGCACGTCACACCCCGCTGCGTATGGTTTGCTGCATCCAAGCTATGCCTCCCGCCTTCCTGGCACGTCACACCCCGCTGCGTATGGTTTGCTGCATCCAAGCTATACCTCCCGCCTTCCTGGCACGTCACACCCCGCTGCGTATGGTTTGCTGCATCCAAGCTATGCCTCCCGCCTTCCTGGCACGTCACACCCCGCTGCGTATGGTTTGCTGCATCCAAGCTATGCCTCCCGCCTTCCTGGCACGTCACACCCCGCTGCGTATGGTTTGCTGCATCCAAGCTATGCCTCCCGCCTTCCTGGCACGTCACACCCCGCTGCGTATGGTTTGCTGCATCCAAGCTATGCCTCCCGCCTTCCTGGCACGTCACACCCCGCTGCGTATGGTTTGCTGCATCCAAGCTATGCCTCCCGCCTTCCTGGCACGTGACACCCCGCTGCGTATGGTTTGCTGCATCCAAGCTATGCCTCCCGCCTTCCTGGCACGTGACACCCCGCTGCGTATGGTTTGCTGCATCCAAGCTATGCCTCCCGCCTTCCTGGCACGTCACACCCCGCTGCGTATGGTTTGCTGCATCCAAGGTATGCCGACTTGCGTATGGTTTGCTGCATCCAAGGTATGCTGATTGTATGATATGCACAGCAGCCCAGGCGGCGGAATGGAACACAGCGTTTCCACCGCCGCCATTGGTTCGCTAGAGTGAATATCGTATAAGGGTTTGCCAGGCCGTGGCTCAGAATAAATTAGCACTTCTGCTAGGGAACGGATGCATGCACTCTGCGGTGACAACTACGGTGTTTCGAAACAATCACTTTCACAGACCTAGCAGGACGATCATGGTCGCAATTGAATGACACCCGTGTTGTATTTGCAAGCTATTTATCATGATACAAATAGTCTGGACCACTATGAGGATAATTTGCATTTTAAAGGATTGTCTATAATATAAAGATTCAGAACCGTCAGCTTAGCTAGCACAACTCAAAACAAATGCCTACTCATATTCTTAAACTAAGTAGCCACCCGCCTTAAGAGTTTATCGCAAGAACGTACTTCGGTTGGACGATGATGTCAGCAAGCGCCGAACAAACACTCAGTTGAAACACAATATTTGTATTTCGCTTTTGTGTGGGATTTATATAACCCAATAAAAGCCCACAGAATATCGCCTTGTTCTTTCGAGCTCCACAATCATTCTTATCAGCTCTCGAATCCCTCAGACATCAGACTCATGAGCCAAACGGTAACAGCTCCATTTACATCATTCATCAGTTACTATGTCTTACCTACGCCGTATCATTGCCTTCTAACGCCAATGGAAATCCCCGCTAGTCTCGTGCACTCATAGTGACACAAAGCACTCGTGCTACTGAGATAACCAATATGGCGTGATCGCTGCTCCCACCGACACCTGCTAACAAACTCCACTGCACAGCACGTGTCTGGGACTCTGTGACCAACCGTGACCCACTGTCACGACAGTCCAGGAATGTGGTGCGCAGTGAAACCCAGTGCATCGCCGCCGCCCCAGGCTGCGCCTCTGTTCTCCCAGTCCCGGCTGCGGCCGACCTTAAGGAGAGGTCGGGCGAGGAGGCAGGCCGGTGTGCGGCCAGGGAATAACGTCAGCTGTCCGTGTTTGCAGAGTGAATGGTCGACACTATGCGAAGGGCAGAGCCGTCATCCAGTTCGTACAACCATTGGAAAGAGGATGCGTCGATAGATTCCAGGTATGTACAGTACGGTCGCGGGTTTGTTTAAATGAATGGATTGGGGTCCGGTGCATTGCGCTGATCGTGCTGCAGTGGTTGGAATGAGCTTATGCTGATGTCACGTGCCACACAACCACCATCACTATGTTTATTTGTACACGGTAAATATCGTGCATTTCATCAGTTGTAATTTGTACTTGTTGTTACGAAATTGTTAGTCTGCGGGTAAGCTATGATGAGTATGCAATTAAATACCGGTAATATCTGTTTGCTGTTGATTAAAATCAGCGGACACTGTGTTTCCACCTGCATGCAATGTAATGTTAACCGACTCAGTGCGTTCGGACAGCCCCACATCTGCCCTGACTGACCGGGGTTCAGACCTTGTTTCCTCACTCGGGTCGGCCCGTGCTTGCCCAGTATGTGGTCCAGGAAGTCGTCGAACCAGTTTTTACCGTCGCTGTATGTCCGACTTGCGATTCATGTCTGTTTAAGCTATGTTTTGTCGGCATCCAGGCTGACGACCGACTTCCGTTTCTTAACGGTACCTGACCTGTATTTGACCTACATGTCTGACCGGTGATCAGTGTTTGACCGGGGATTATACTCCCCGGTTCTGTATGACCCGGCTTCACCCGCAACTGGATTGCCATGCGATCCGTGTCTTACCTTATGTGAACCATTTATGACCCGTATCTTATTTGCGTTTAGCCAGTGTCTGTATTGCTAAGCACTATGTCACCCAGACTTGTAACCGACTCAGAGTTGAGTCATGAATCGACTCATGAGTCGGACATTTTTGGATAAGTCATGAGTCGTGTCGATTCAATTTGTTTGAAACAGCGTTTGAGTTAAGAGTTGGATCAATTTAATTTATTTGAAACATCACTTGAGTCAAGAGTCGAGTCAGTTATTCGGCTGTGAGTCAGATTTGAGTCGACTCAAACAAATTTGAGTCTGTTACAAAAGGAACATAGCGAAGGGGCCACTGGGGCCAACCCCCCCCCCCCCTTGAGCAAACCAGTTTACACTAGATAAAATGCAATTCTGCTGATACTCGACCCCACCCTCCACCCCGGTCAACATCAAGTAAGAATTAAATTTGTGATGATTAGTCAAATTGAGTCGACTCAAATACATTTTTGAGTCGAGTCGATTCAATTTTTCTTCTTCTTCAAACTAGCGCTTGAGTCAAGAGTCGAGTCGACTAAATTTTATAAAAAAACAGCACTTGAGTCAAGAGTCGGGTCAGTTCTTCGGCTGTTGAGTCAGACTTGAGTCGACTAAAAAACTTGAGTCGTTAAAGTCTGACGTCACCCGTGCCTAAGCCGTGTCTTTATTCCGCAGCTCTACATTACCGATGCCTGAGACGTGTCCGTATTCCGCAGCTCTATAAGTGTCTGATCTGTGTCTGTATTCCGCAGCTCTGTGGGCGGATATATGCCGGACATGCACGGGTCATACGGCGATGGCCGGTCCAGCAATGGTGGTGTCCGTCGAACAGGTGAGGCCATCGTAACTTGTCTTGCCGTGCAGACAAGCCACCCACACAGATGTAATCCTTCTGGTGATGTGGCACCACAGACCACACAGCAGAACCGATCGCACAGGAGACATGGTTCAAATGTGTGGGACGAGGTCACAAATGTGACATTTTTAGTTGTGAATCATACTGGCCCTAACGTCCTGCGTTCCCTAACTGTTCCTTAAATATATATAACCGCGTCAGTTCAAAAGAGTTGTAGCTTATAATTTGTTGAGCCGTGTCGTATTTAACTTAAGTGTAGACTGTATAAAGTATTTAATAAAAATGTACCCATAAAGCTTATTGCCACTGTGTGGCTCTCACCAATAAAACACGGCAATACTCTACTGAAGAACAAAAAACGGACAGACATACACACAGACACACGCCATTCACGGACACACGTCACGGACAGACACACGTCACGGACAGACACACGTCACGGACAGACACACGTCATTCACAGACACACGTCACGGACAGACACACGTCACGGACAGACACACGTCACGGACAGACACACGTCACGGACAGACACACGTCACGGACAGACACACGTCACGGACAGACACACGTCACGGACAGATACACGTCACGGACAGACACACGTCACGGACAGACACACGTCACGGACAGACACACGTCACGGACAGACACACGTCACGGGCAGACACACGTCACGGACAGACACACGTCACGGACAGACACACGTCACGTCAGACACACGTCACGGACAGACACACGTCTTCATAATCCAGCAGTGTTGTGTAAACGTGCTGACATCACAGCTAAATGAGATGCTGCACGCTACATGTCTGAGACAACTTAACCAGCGCCGTGCCGGTGCTCGGCGCCACCTTCGCCGTGCGGGGGGGGGGGTAGACCACCTCTAACTAAAACACTAAAAGGGCTAGAACGACGCGAAAAAGGGCGTTCTAAAGCTCTCGACAAGCACATTCGAACGTATTTCATATATTTTGTTTTCCTAAAGCCAATATTGAGGTCACAAGAGGTCATCAAAGGTCAAATTTTCTAGTTTTAGGACTTCGCTCCAGAAACCCCCAGATATCACAGGAACTATGATAGCTAGGAACAAACGGCAAACAGCAATGGATTTAAAAAAAAAAAAAATAATCGCCGAGATGTCTTCAGATTTTAGCTCAGGTCAATAGTTTAGGCTCCAGAGCTCATCAAATGTCAAAAAGGCTATTTTTTACAAAACAGTTTTTCACGAATAGCTTTTTATCTAATAACAACAAGGCAATAATTTTGATTCCATCGTGTTTTTTTTTGCCAAGGCACTTCGACTCATATTAGTGATGACCAGGTTAAGTCAACTTAAAAATTTGACCTCAGGTCAAGGTCAAGTAGTAACCCAAGTAGGTCATGTTGCATATGTGAAGACGTGCCTCGACGAGACAAACACATTGGTGTCGGTTTCACTTATCTATCGTCATTATGTCGAAAGTTAATGCTATACAACTGTTGGGGACCTCGGATGACCTCGGCTGACCCTGTAGGGGTCACTGAACAAAAAATGGCACCTAGGTCATCAATAATGGCCTATAATAACATGATCCAGAAGGAATAAGACTGACATCTTGCGTTTCCTTGGAACAGGAAGCATTTTAATATTTCTCCATTGACTTATAATGGGGAGGTCACGAAATTGACCCGACCTTAGGTAGCTGATATACAAAATCCAAGATAAAAATTGTAGATATATATGACCTTATGAAATCCTGTAAGTGTAAAATCTATCACCTAAAAACTGTGACTGTGGTACGACCACGAGTTTTTTGGAGGTGGGGTCATGTGACCTGGTCTGGTGACCTGACCTGAGATGACCCGAGGATTTAAAAAAAAAACATAATGTGGGAAATCGATGCCCGAACAGCTGTGCCAAAAACTATGGCGCTGTGCGCCGCCGTTTTCCCTCTATCTTCGAAAAACCTGAGGAGGGGGGGGGGGGTGTCTAAACACACCCCCCCCCCCAGCACAGCGCGGGTTAAGCCGTTAATTATGTGCGGCTAAGTTGGTTTTCGCTTGAGGCATTGCATTGCCTCTGAGTGTTTTATTTACATTTCACCGATATTAATTAACTGGATTGGCGATGCATTAGCAGCCATTTCAGTAATGCTGCAGCAATGCTATGATTAATATCACACACTGATCTAACTGATATTATCTATCGAGGTCTCCACTGGAAATGTCTACTGGCAAAAAGTGTGCATTGCACTTTGCCGAGCATATGTCGTTGTATTTGAAACTCGTTATCACTGACTGGTTTCATTTTTTTGTCCTGCTCAAGTGAACGTAGCTATACATTTCTCCTGGTCGTGTCAGTGAGATTTGTGCAGCTGGCACCCCGCGAACGGTTGACGTAAGTAGCCATAAGATCCGGTCTGACAGCATCGATAACACGAGTATAACGTCTGTGTAGTCGCTTTAGGAAACATAGGATAAGTTGAGTTTGGAATTAATATCAGCGAAATCCCCGCACCGATGCTCAGAGGCTCAAGAACGGTCGAGACGTATATTAAAAACAATGGACATGTAGCTTTTGTTTTGGTACATTCCAAGGGGGCTTAATTTTGAGGATAACACCAAGGTATTTTCCATTGCTTGCTTCTATGCAGTAATTAGAGACATCATTCAGTAATTAGAGTAATTAGAGTTGCAGTAATTAGAATGCAGTTCCTAATTAAACGCAGTTTCATTCTGTATAATGGAAAATCCCGTCAGAGAGGCTAGCTTTATTTTATCCATGTCAAGAGCTTCGAGCATGCATGTTATGTAATCCTCCTACATAGTCTTTCTGCATGATAACTCATTTTGGGATTCCAAATACAGATAAAGCATGGCAGTGGACAAATATGACAATATTTCGATTTGTGGAAGGTCAAAGTTATTGGTTATCGCTTTGTCATGTGGATAAACGCAGGTAAGCGAACGCAATGTGGGAATTTAACAGCGGGGTGCGTATACATTTAGTTTAAAGGAACCTTGGACCTTGGAAACCTTGGAAAATTTTCCCAAACACGATTTGATTATATTTTTAATACAATTTCTTTTTATATTGTCAAAAATGACCTTATATCGCGCCGATTCAGGGCAAAAGGCCGTACAAATTTATTGTTTATCAAAACTATATGCATACTCTCTGAGTCAGAGTCCTGACGTCACGCGCATTAAAAAAATGGTTCAGCCAATCAGATTCGAAAGTAGTTGCGTAAGGATAGACTCGCATTAGAAATGTGCCAACCGACGGCCGGTGGTTCGCTTGCTAGCACCAGCTGTAAGCTGATTGGCTGATGGTATAGCCTCTGCCCAGGCTAGATCCAGCACCACATTCTTTCGCCAGCACCGCATTCCTTCGCCAAAAAAATCAAATATATTCGGCTGGAGAGTATTTTCAGTCAAGAAAACTTGCAGATAGGGGTTTCCCAACACGGGCTACAAAACTGCTATCTCAGTTTAAAACTAATGTTGAAGGTAAACTATTTCCTTTAAATAACATGTGAAATCGATGTACTTTCTAATGCCCTTAGAGGAACGGATTTAACCCTGAAACAAAATAGCAATATGCGAAATAAGAATACAACACATGTATATGTTAATAATATGTTTTATTTGGGTATCTCAAATTAAACTGTGGGAAGTAGATGACTGAACATACAGGGTTTTTCATAATGAATGTTACTTTTAAATCAGCCATAGGAAGACCTAAAATATTATAAAGCTCGCGGATTTTTAAAGACATAAAGACATAAAGACATAAAAGAAAAGTGCAACAAAGAGCCTCTTGGGCCCATCCGAGGTTGCACCCCCCCCCCCCCACCCACACCCACACACACCCACCCCCCCCCCCCTCCACCAGTCTCGCCCCTTCAAATCACCTTACTCTACCTGCATAAAAGAAGGCTAATCCCACGAGTATTTATGAACTAATCCCTTCTCTGTAAAGTATTTATCTAATCTAATTTTGAAGGAAGCAAGTGTCACTGCATCAGCGACATCCCCTGGTAGCATATTCCAATGTCCTACAACCCTTCTACTGAAAAATGACTGTCGTAGCCTAGTCCTACTTTGTTTCATAATGAGTTTATGCTGATGACCTCTACCTCGATTTTCCCTATTGAACTCAAACATACCCTTTAAATATCCAGAATGCTGACTATTTACAAATTTGAAGACTTCAATTAGATCTCCTCTTAGCCTTCTATATCTAAGTGAAAACATACCCAATTTCCTTAATCTATCTTCATAAGGTAAACTACCAAGACAATTAATCATTTTTGTTGCCCTTTTTTGAACTTTTTCTAACAACCAGCAATCTTTCTCATATGTTGGAGACCAGGCTTGTACACAATACTCCAAATGTGGTCTAACGTATGCACAATACAGTTTTGTTATTACCTTTTCACTCTTGTAGGAAACATTTCTGTTAATGGCCCCTAGCATTCTAAGTGCCTTTTTCCTAGCTTCTACAACCTGGTCTGACGCTGATAGTCTATTGTTTACCACGACACCTAAATCTCTTTCCTTTTCAATCTGCTCCATTTTCTGCCCACCCATTTCATACCTATGTTTACTGCTAACCCGTCCAGCGTGCATAATCTTACATTTACTCAAATTGAATTTCATCTGCCATGCTTCAGACCACTCAACTAGCTTGTCCAGATCTGATTGAAAAACATCCTGATCATGTTTTCCTCTAATAATCCTGACAACTTTTAGATCGTCTGCAAATTTCAAGACTTTGCTGTCTATACTGTTCTCAATTGCATTCACAAATATTATAAAAAGCAATGGGCCCAGGACTGAGCCCTGTGGAACCCCACTGAGAACCTCCTTCCATTGTGATTGGCACCCATTCAATATAACCCTTTGCTGGCGTCCTGAAAGCCACGTTTCTATCCAATCCAGAATCTTGCCCCTGATCCCCATGAATTTTAAGTTGCAACCCCAGTCTTGTATGGGGGACTTTGTCAAATGCTTTACTGAAATCAAGAAAAGCTACATCTAGCTGTTTACCCTGATCAAAGCTATCTGTTGCAACATCCAAAAACTCCAGAAGATTAGTTAAACAAGAACGGCCCTTCCTAAAGCCATGCTGTGTATCCTTGATGAGTTCATTTTGCTCCAAGAATTCAATAATCTTATCTTTGATGATTGATTCAAGCACCTTGCAGACTAATGAGGTCAGACTAACTGGTCTATAGTTTTCCTCTTTACTTCTATCTCCCTTTTTATGAATAGGAACAACATTTGCTCTTTTCCAATCAAGTGGAATTTTACTATCTGCAAGTGATTTAGAAAATATTATGGCTAATGGAACCGACAACTCCCTTTCAGATTCTCTTAAAAGTCTAGCATGGATTTCATCAGGTCCTTCTGCCTTGTTAGGCCTTACTTTCTTTAGATATTCTAGAACAAGTTCACTACTTATGCCACCTAGCTCTCCTATAGTCTCCTCTGTCTCTAGCTCAGGCTGAAGTGCTGCAATACTACTCTGGTCCTCGATAGTAAAGACAGATTGAAACTGATCATTAAGCACTTCAACCATTTCACTGTCCTTGCTAACTAACACATCATCTACCTTAAATGGACCTATATTTTTGGAAACTGTACTTAACTTATAAAAACTGAAGAACTTCTTACTATCTGCATTACAATGTCTAGCTAAATCAAGTTCCTTTGCCCTTTTAGCTGCTCTGACCTTTTTCTTAACTGAATTTCTTGCATTCTGGTAGGCCTTCTGATTTATATCTAGTGAAGATCCCTTCAAAATGCCAAATGCACTTCTTTTAGTTTGTATAGCACTCCTTACTTCTGGGGTAAGCCAAACTGGATTGCCCTTGGTTCTGTTACGTTTGTGCCTGAGGGGTATATGCCGATTTTGAATTTGGCTTAATCTAGCTTTGAAAACATTCCAGGCCTCACATGCATCTAAACCTGCCAACTCAACGTTCCATTTTATCTGTGCGAGGTCACACAGATAAAATGGATTATCTGTGCGAGGTCACACACAGATTTTAGGTTATATTGTTGCAAAAACGTGAAGGTTTTTATCTGTGCAAAAACTACCCCGAAACCATTAGTCTGATGGATGTTATAGGCCAACAATGTCGAGGCCCAAGAAACGCTGCAACGCGCCGTTTTCAAACGAAGAGGCAGTTTAGGCAGTCCCTCAGTATGGTGCGCTGAAAAGCATAGCTGCAGTGCGCCGAAAGTTTGGCAGTCACTTTCAGAAAATAAATGGCATACCATCAAGGATGGCTTTCAAGAGACTGGTCGAAAGCTCTCAGTCAACAGGCACCATCTCCCCATCAAAGCCTCAGGGTCGAACTGCAAAATCAGCTGAGCTCGTGGAGAAAACTCGACAGATGGTGGAGCCATATCCAGTAGCCAAGAAAAGCATCTGTCCCCAGGATTGCCAAGTCGTTGCCACATCCACAACTGTGTGGCGGATTATGCGGAAGAAGCTGGGGAGGAAACCGTATAAGCCCCATGTTACCGTGCCGCTGAACGCAGCCCACCAGGCAGGCAGATGAGCATTATGCAAGTAGCTTGCTGATAATTCTGCAATTGTTGGCCTATAACATCCATCAGACTTATTGTTTCGGTGTCATTTTTGCACAGATAAAAACCTTCACGTTTTTGCAACAATATAACCTAAAAATCCGCGAGCTTTATAATATTTTTGGTCTTCCTCCGGCTGATGTTAAAGTAACATTCATTATGAAAAACCCTGTAGCAAACGTTTCGTCCTTGCCATGTTTAAAGGAAATAGTTCACCTTCAACATTAGTTTTAAACTGAGATAGCAGTTTTGTAGCCCCTGTTGGGAAACCCCTATATGCAAGTTTTCTTGACTAAAAAGACTCTCCAGCCTAATATATTTGATTTTGTGGCGAGGGAATGCGGTGCTAGCGAAAGAATGTGGTGCTGGATCTAGACCGGGCAGATGCTATACCATCAGCCAATCAGCTTGCAGCTGGTGCTAGCAAGCGAATCGCCGGCCGCCGGTTGGCACATCTCCAATGCGAGTCTATCTTTACGCGACTACTTTCGAATCTGATTGGCTGAACCATTGTTTAAATTCGCGTGACGTCAGGACTCTGACTCGGAGAGAGTATGCATATAGTTTTGATAAATAAGAATAAATTGCGGCCTTTGCCCTGTATCGGCGCAATATAAGGCAATTTTTGATAATATACAAATAAATTGTATTTCAAAATATAATCAAATCGTGTTTGGGAAAATTTTCCAAGGTGAACCATTTCCTTTAACAAGTATACAGCAATATGTTCGGATCCCATGACATTTCATGCTAAATCGAAGGGAACTCCGACAAAGTGAGCCATGGGAAGCGTCAAACCCCTCTGCAACGTGATAATAGGATGTGCTAACTCTATTTTGTTGGCACGTTCGCTGTTGTATAATCTATCATTTACAACCAGAAATATGTTCATCACCTTCTTCAGATGGTCTGTCAATCGTTGCAATGGGGGCCCACAGGCAGGTTTGAAGGGTGGATGCTGTTCAGCGCTCTGCTGTTTTATCTGTAGTATAGCTGCACTTTGCAGAGCCACAGAGCCGTCGCCGGGCCCACGGCCCCACATTCAGGTCTGACGGGCCCGGTATCAGGTGACCTCTGATTGCTTGAAATACCGGCTTTAAGCTTTTAGTAACTATGATGATTTCCGACGAGAGCTCGTTGTACCTGCTGACCTGACCTGACTGACCTGACCGGCTGCTGTCCCACAGAATCGCCGGACGAGGCGCCGTTGTACCTGCTGGAGCATCTGGCCACCTTCACAGTCTCGCCCGAGATGGGCACTCTGGGACCACGGGATGGCATGCGCCGGCTGCTGCAGATGGAGAAGACCACCGGCATCTGGACGCAGAAGATGGAGCTGAGGCTGCGCAACCAGTCGGTCGTCATCGTCGACCACGAGAACGGGGTACGGAGGCAGAGGGGAGGGAGGAGAGGAGAGGAGAGGGAGGGGTACCAAGGGAAGGGAGACGTGTGGAAGGTAGGAGAGAATAGGTTACGGGTGCAGGGAGGGAGGAGTGTAGGGGAGAGTTGTTGGTGCAGAGGGAACGGAGGCGTGTGGAAGGTAGGAGTGGAAGGGGTGGCCGGAGGGATAGAGGGGAGAGGGAGGGGTAGCGGGGAGAGTGATGGATGCAATGGGAAGGAAACTGTGTGGGAGATCAGAAAGGGGTACGGCTAAGAAGAGGGACGGGAGGTTTATGGAAAATTTGTGTGACGGGCGAAAGCTTTGTGATGCGAAAGAAAGAAGGAAGGAAGAGAGAGAGACGCAATGCCCAACGCGATGCGACAGTGCAATGTGACGTGGTATTTTTAGAAGTCTTTGACATAAAGGAAGGATATGGTACTATTGGTTCAAACGTATCTACAAACAGTGTAGTACAAACGTCGAATCTTGTACTATCACCTGCAGCCCGGGCCTGGGCAAATGCCTGCGGTTCCAGACGTTAGAAGAAATCTGAGTTTTGTCGGGTTATGAGTCGTTCGAAGCGACTTTGCGGAATTTCCTGGTACATACCGAGCAGGTGTCGAACTAATAGGGATACTGACCCACGGTATCGGCACGTCGCAGGGATGGCGGTGCCGAAGCGGACGTGAGCCGTGCAGCTGTGTAAGGCTGATAGATGATCGAGCGGTGTGCTCATGACGACAGCTTTTCTGTCAGTCTGCGAACCTTCTGAACATTCAGGGAAATTTTGGTCGCGGTTGTTGGTGTGCCGCCCATATTTGGTTTGGTTTGGACGTTAAAGTATGCCTTTAAAGGGAATTTCTAGTTGGCGGTGTGGACAGCGAAACAGTGCACAAATTGTGCTAATTCATTTGAGTGATGAGAAATAGCCTTACCGGCAGGAGGTTTAGGATTCGGTGACCGCCCAGTGACAGTATTTTGTCAAGGTGCCATAAAATGACCAATTTGCATTTAAAAACAGCTGTCAAAAGATAACTGATGAACCATACAAGCTTGTTCGAGAGGTAACCGGAAGAGTGAGGTGAGAATACAAATGTATGCACTGGAATGGATATCACCGGGAAAGAATGAATCATAACAATTTTGAGAAAAAATCAATTGTGCTATAATTTTGTTTTGTCAAAATATATTGCAATTTGTACTGCACTTGCATTGCAAGTACTTGCAGGGGGAAAAAAACACAAACACTAATGTCGCACCCTTCACCTTGGTCGTATCGCACCGGCTGTTTACTGGCAGCGTAATTGCGTTGCCGTGCTGACGTATCTCATGCCTGTGCGTCCGGGCTTATCTAGCCTAATTTCCCCCCCCCCCCCAACTGCTTATCTGGACCGCGGTGTGACGTGTGGACATGCCTGTGGATAGGGGCTGACAGCGCGATAGATCAACCACGCATAATTCTGATCCGGTTCTCCGTCATTCTAAATAGAGAGTGGGAACAGGGGGAACGGTGTCGTAACTAACACCGCAAATGAGGTTAAATTCCCTGCTCTCTTTTAATTGGGTTCACTTCCCTTCATGTTCTGTGTTAATTTGTATAACGATACAGCCGACTAGTGTAATGTGTGGCTAAGTTGCATGCAAGGGAGTATACGGGTTCCCGTCCTGAAAGTAAATGCACTCTTTTGCAGTTGTATGAGCTTTAAACACGTTTAAGACATATAACAGGGACCTCAATGCTGATTTAGTCCATTATTTAAGCAATTATCAGCGTTAAAACTTGGGCGTTTTTCGAGACTAGTATCAGATAACGAGTACTTGATCGGCACTTTTATCTTAAGATCAATTTTAGAGTTTTGAATTATCTGCAAGTCCTACACTGGATCACAAAATTATTATGCAATTCAAAACTGACGGGACTTTGTATTACTACACACTGTTCGTTGAGGTTTTGTGTTTTTTTTTGTGGTTTTCTTATCTCTGGCTTTTAGCGTTGATAATTTGGTGGTGGCGTATTAATTTTTTGGCATGAAAATTCATGAAAAATATAGAATTTTATGGGAAAACTAGGTAACTGCTGCTGTCGTTGGAACAAAACAAGTTTATTTTCTTTCAAATATTGTTTATTTTCCCGGAAATATGCCATAAGTGAGGTATTTTTATTAGCATAAAGAGATGACTGGCTCTGCCTCAGCCGGCCCTGCACAAAAAACGCGGTGGCATCACCGCGCACTTTGGAATGTCCTTACGTGCAGACTGCAGAAGAGGTCATTTCCAGAAAATGTGGCTACCGTGGGACTTCTACCACCTTTATAAGTACGTTTTACTATGTAACTCAATTATTCTGGGAAAAACCCGTATAATCCCTTTAAATAAATGCCATTTAGCGCAGCACAGTCAAATGTCATACGCATTAACACGACTGTGCGTACTGCGTAACGACCGCGTGCTCCCCCCGTGATCGCAATGTGAGAGCCCCAATATCTTGGCGGGTTCCGGTGCGGCATTATCCTGTCCCTAGTGTGCGGACGTTTCCGTGCCACGCTGACCAGCTCTCGGCAAACACGGCAAATACCACCGTCGTTATCATCCGCCGGCATCCTGTTGGCTCTTAAGAGCGCAAAGACGTTCGTCATAAAACACAACCGTCATATCTTATCCCGGACTGCGTAGGTGCCAGTCTGCCCTCGCGGATTAGCTGGTGCGTCGATAAGCCCGAAGAGGGGGATTTGTCACTTTTCGTAGCTGTCTTCATGGCTAGTCAGGGACAGCGCCGCGGCGAACGATGGCGCTGGTAGATATGACAACAGGCTAATCGAAAGGTTGCTGTAATGTGAAAGGAAAACAGGGGTAAATAAGTCTTTGGATGGGTGTTTCTTGTCTGAGATTGTCGTAGTTATTTATTAGTTACATTTGGATCTATTACGGGCTACACAGAAAGCTGAAAATATTAGTATCGTTGACCTAAAGCTTTCATGACTTGTGCTAATCCTATCGTTGACCTAAACCTTGCATGGCTTGTGCTAATCCTAGCAACGTAAACGCGCTAATCCTAGCACAACCTTACCCGAATCTGTTCCTGCATCCCGATATGATTTGTCTGAATATGCCACTGCATTCACGTGCCACTGGCCCGAACACGCCCCGGCTCCTCTGTCCCCTGTCTCAATGGCTTGAGTCCGCCACTGCGCGTCTATGTCACCTTCACACATATGACACTGTCTCTGCGTCTCTGTGTCAATAGCCGGCGCCCATCCCTGCACCCCTGCTCCACTGACCTTGTTCCTCCCCTGTACCCCCTGTCATCCTCCCCTGTACCCCCTGTCATCGTCTCCGTACCCCCCGTCATCGTCCCGTACCCCCTGTCATCGTCCCTGTACCCCCGTGTTACCAACCTGAGCGCGCCTCTGCACCCCCATGTAACTGGCCTGAGTGCGCCTCTACAGCCGGTGTCACCGGCCTGAGTGCGCCTCTTCACCCCCGTGTCACCGGCCTGAGTGCGCCTCTGCACCCCGTGTCACTGGCCTGAGTGCGCCTCTGCACCTCCGTGCCACCGGCCTGAGTGCGCCCTGCACCCCCGTGCCACCGGCCTGAGTGCGCCTCTGCACCCCGTGTCACCGGCCTGAGTGCGCCTCTGCACCCCCGTGCCACCGGCCTGAGTGCGTCTCGGCACCCACGTGTCACTGGCCTGAGTGCGCCTCTGCACCCCGTGTCACTGGCCTGAGTGCGCCTCGGCACCCACGTGCCACCGGCCTGAGTGCGCCTCGGCACCCACGTGCCACCGGCCCGAGTGCGCCTCTGCACCCCCGTGCCACCGGCCTGAGTGCGCCTCGGCACCCACGTGTCACTGGCCTGAGTGCGCCTCTGCACCCCGTGTCACTGGCCTGAGTGCGCCTCGGCACCCACGTGCCACCGGCCTGAGTGCGCCTCGGCACCCACGTGTCACCGGCCTGAGTGCGCCTCTGCTCAGCCGTCCTGTCTGCGTCGCGATGTCACGGTGACACGCTGCATTATCAGGTGTCAGTCCGCGCGGCACGTGACATATCGGAGCCGCCGCAGCTCCGGAGAGAGCTTATCATCGTCGTCACACCGATACGCGTCCCCTCCCTCCCTCTGCCCCCTCTCCGCCCCCTCTCTTTCCCTCTCCCTCTCACGCAGGGGAGTCGTGCTCGCGATATGCAGGCTACTGCAACTGGACAGTATAACTCCTGGCAGGGTAATTAAGCCTCAGCTGTGGCCTGGGGCTTAATTACCCTGCGAGAGGAGATGCACGACTTGATTGCGTTGAAACCTGCACTGAACCACCACTTGCGCCCGACGGCGTTCGGGTTTAGAGGCAAATCCACCTTATCTCATCAGCTGGGCCACCGTGTAAACTGAACAGCTGGTGTTGTAAACTTTGCTCGGCCGCTGACCCGCCGAGGAAGACTCTCACCAGGAAAAGCCCAACATATGCTTTGGCTGTTGAACTGAGCGGATAACCACTGATGCCGTCCATGCTCAATTTAACATTTGAATTTTTGTTATATGTTTCGGCCCTGAGTGGCTGGCTCGTCGGTCTCTCTTTAATGCTTGAAATCGACTTAATTAGCACTTCAACCGTTCATTAACATTTTTTTAAAGCCCGCTTTATGTAAATCACATCGGAAATTCCTTTCCCGTCACACCATTACTGGGAGAGCCCATAGTGAGGCCTCTAGTCGGTAGTTCTCCGGCTTGCGTATAGATGGCGTTGACGACCATCGGTACCGTCTCTCGGCAGGATCTGGTGGAGAGGTTTCCTATGCAGCTCATCCGGGAGCCGACGGCCTTCACGTCCAACGACCCGAAGGAGCTGTACAACAACATCTTCATCTTCATCATCACGGAGGACCCCAGTCGTCACTCGATGAACCCTCCTGAGATGCACATCTTCCAGGTATGGTTTAGTTCTGACCCTCATCCGGCGACATTGCCCGACATATGAGGGTTCTTTAGTACTGGTACATAGCACATATGTCTTTAGTCTGGGGAAAAATTTAAGGGAGTATATTATATTTTCCAACACACCTCATTAATTTCCTCCAATCAAACAACTGTAATTTCATTTGGAAAATTGGACGAAATCCATTCTGCACAAAATTTGTGAGCAGAACTCGGCGATAGGATTAAATTGAAAGTAAAAATTCTGCTTGGATTACTCATTCATCATGTTCAACTACCGTACTCAACTTCACAAGGTTATGCAAATTCATGTGATGCCGTGACAAAAGTGTGTTTACGGAATGGGAAGCTTTATACAGATATATCATAAGATGATATAACTGTATGAGACCTTCTACATTTCATATTACGATATTCAAATGAAACGCTGATGATAGTCTTTCCTCATATTTCTCAGTCAGTCGTTGAACGTCTGCCAACCAAATTATGGATCAATTATGGATCTCCAGTTGGCAGGGTTTGTCAGACCTCTTAAACATCCCCGGTTCGATCCCGAGTTTCGGTATCAATTATGTCGTGGAAATTTTCTCAACTCTCCATCGACTTCGACACAATATTTCTCTCATACTAAAATGTATTGTCTGATACAGCTCAGCTTCACATAACGGGCCACGTACCGCCCGTCACGCTCGTCACGCCCGTCGACAAAACAGAATAGAACAGCTGATCGGAAGCAGCCAGTGCCACTAGTAGCCCACACCAAAAAATACAATGCCACTACGATCAGATAGCCGCGACGACACTCGGATGACCTTAGCAGAAAGTACTCTAACCAGACATTTGTCTGGATCCCGGGATCCAGCTGAGACCCGGATATCTGTGTCCTGTGTCCCGGGATCCACATGGGACACTAGGTCCAGGTACGCAATAAGCCGAGGGATCAACAAAGATCACAGATCCTGATATATTTTGAGACGAGGGATTCACAAAGATCCAAGATCCTGAAGAATTTTACGCTGAGGAATCCGGGAGGGGAGGGTATACATGGATGTTAAGCCGAAGGATCCACAAAGATTCTAGATCCTGTTTAAGGCGGGATCTAGAAATATTCCATATCTACATTTATTTTACGCCGAGAGATCCACAAAGATTCCAGATCCTGCTATATTTTATGCCGTGGGATCTACAAAGATCCCAGATCCTAATATATTTTGAGACGATGGATCCACAAAGATCACACTTTGAGGATCTTTTCTTCTTTCCCGGAGAGAAGCATTTTACGCCGAGGGATCCAGGAGGATCCCGATCTTCATGCATTTTACGCAGAGGGGTCCGCTGGGATCCCAGATCCAACTTCTGGATCCAGGCACAAGTCTGACTATAACATCGCCAACAATCAGGGTCGCAAGGACAAATACTGCAACACTAGTTGTCTTTCTCCGATGTGTTCTCTGTTGTGCTGTCGGATGCGGTGTGCAATATGTATATTTCTGGGCTAATGTATTGCTATGCGGCTGTGCTGACTCGCTATACCGACAGTTATGTTGATGTGTGCGTTCCTGCCTCCGCCAGTGTCTGCGGGTGAGCGCGCAGCAGCTGGTGGAGGAGATGAAGGCGTACCTCTCCGGGAAGCAGGTGCGGCCCCAGCGGCTGCCGCCCCCGCCCAGCAGTCCGCCGCCCGAGCCGCCCAACGGCGTCACCGGCCGCGACAAGATGGCCATGTTCAACGCCCAGTCACACCGTGAGTACCCAACAAAGTGTGGCCCTAAGTGTCACGCCCAGTTACACTATAGTGTGCTTACTGATTAGGTGTCCATACATGGGCACTGAGCATTGGGCAATATCCATCGATAGCAAGTGGTCCATACAGGTGAACTTACAGAGCACACTCCCTTGCTGTTAAACAATGGCTGTGTAAGGGCATTCACAATGACATTTTATTGGTGTGCTTATTGGTGTGCACGGATGCAAACAAAATCTGTATCTACACAATGGCAAATAACACACACGGTAACAAACATGTCCGTGAAGTTAGCCAACAGCCAACAAAACGGAGATTTGCAACGGCCGAATTTTTCGCCTAAAATACGCATGTAGGTCAAGTCGCATACGAAGATCACGAATATGATGTTTTTTAATGCCAAGGTCATAGATCAAGGTCAAATGCGTAAAGAAGGTCGTGTACCCTTATGTACCTTTTGACGGACAAACTGTACACCGCACGGCCTCGCAATGGCCACTATTCGAAAGAGCGCCTCAAAATGAAGGTGAGTTTTCCTCGGAATTTCGATTAAGGTCACCCAAGGTCACCCATCAGGGTCAAACTATCAAAATCAACCAAAATGTACCTTATGCACCTTTTTACGGACAAACGGTGCTTTGCACGCTTTTTAAAATGGCATCATTCGAAAGAGCGCCTCAAAATGAAGGCGGGGTTTCCTTGGAATTTCGATTAATGCCTCTCAAGGTCACCCATCAAAGTCAAACTATCAAAATCAATGAAAATCGACCTTATGTACCTTTTTACGGACAAACGGTGCTTTGCACGTTTTTTTTAAATGGCACCATTCGAAAGAGCGGCTCAAAATAAAGGTGGGGTTTTCCTCGGAATTGGTGACCTTGGGTGACCTAAATCGAAATTCAGAGGAAAACCCACCTTCATTTTGAGGCGCTCTTTCGAATGGTGCCATTACAAAAACGTGCAAAGCACCGTTTGTCCGTAAAAAGGTACATCAGGTCGATTTTGATTGATTTCGATAGTTTGACCTAGATGGATGACCTTGGGTGACCTAAATCGAAATTCCGAGGAAAACTCCACCTTCATTTTGAGGCGCTCTTTCGAATGGTGCCATTAAAAAACTTGCAAAGCACCGTTTGTCCGTAAAAAGGTACATAACGTCGATTTTGGTTGATTTTGATAGTTTGATCTTGATGGGTGACCTTGGGTGACCTTAATAGAAATTCCGAGGAAAACCCCACCTTCATTTTGAGCCGCTCTTTCGAATGGTGGCCATTGCGAGGCCGTGCGATGTACCGTGTATCCGTAAAAAGGTACATAAGGTCAATTTTGATTGATTTTGATAGTTTGACCTTGATGACCTTGGGTGACCTAAATAGAAATTCCGAGGAAAACCCCACCTTCATTTTGAGGCGCTCTTTCGAGTGGTGCCATTAAAAAAACGTGCAAAGCACCGTTTCTCCGTAAAAAGGTACATAATGTCGATTTTGGTTGATTTTGATAGTTTGACCTCGATGGGTGGCCTTAGGTGACCTTAATCGAAATTCCGAGGAAAACGCCACCTCCATTTTAAGGCGCTCTTTCGAATGGTGGCCACTGCGAGGCTGTATGTTGTACCGTTTGTCCGTAAAAAGGTACATAAGGGTACACAACCTTCTTTACGCATTTGACCTTGGCATATGACCTTGGCATTACAAATAACATCAGATACATGGTCCTCGTATGCGACTTGACCTACATGCGTATTTTAGGCGAACAATTCGGCCGTTGGAAATTTCCGTTTTGTTGGCTGTTGGCTAACTTCACGGACATGTAACTAACTGTAAACAGCTACGACATCTTACAGACGACGTCTTCCATCGTCTATGCCAGGAATAGGATACAAATCCGGGGATGGATGGCATTTAAATGCCGACAAGCTCCCGGTATTTCGCATTTTTTTCAAACAGTTTTGTTATTTTATTTACTGATGGCGGTTTAACTGTTCTGAGATATCGTGTGAAGCATATACAATATGCCGCATTCCGTTAGCAGAAGACGTTCCGGAATTCAGGACCGCGGTCAGTAGCACGCCGGATACCAAGCTAAGCTGATATGCGTACATCGCTCTATCAAGGTCAGGCGTACTGTCTGCTGTTTGCGGCCTGCCTGTGCGTGGGCTGATATTGCAGCATCAAGCTCACCTCCTCGTGACCTCTACTTCGAAAAGCTTTTAGTTAGTCTAAGCTCCGCCAGGTGACGCCACTCGGTACCTAGTCTGGTTCTGCTATTTAACGACAGATGGCACTCGTCTGTGGTAGATGGCGCTCCGTTAGCCGGACAGCCCGGTTCGACGCCAGCACGCCGTGCTTACTATCGCTCTGAAGGCAGAATCACAATCAGACGTTGTCACTGTCTGATAATCCCAGGGAATACAGGGGTTTTCCCATTGGGAAATAAACGAATGCGATGACGCTATACAAATATCACGCTGTTGTGATGTGGCCACGGCCCGCCGGCCGCTATTCCAGCCGCCCCGCTAACACGGCCGCCCTGACCGATCACGCGGTCACGTGATCGCCTGCGGCCGCGGGTCGGCGCACAGCCAGCGGGACTCTCGGTCGGGACGCGGTGGCGCGCGGGGCTACCGCTCCGAAACTTATGCTCGCTGGCCTTATTTTGTGTTTTATTAAGCAGATCACCAACAGGGTCGCCGCCACTGACAGGTGAAGTCACATAGTAAAACCGATAACACGATCACTCTATAAAGTACATCGAAACATTAGTAAGATATAAATAGTTTTAACAATACAAAGTGGACTGATAAATGATGAAAGATAAAAACAGCGACCGTAAAAGGCGAGTTACGTTAAAGAGATGCTATATCAGTGATGACATGTTTTCTAAAAGTGTTAAAATGATCAACAAGACAATCCACCTATGGGACGCTGTTTAAGAAGAGTTGACTAGCCTAGGTACCCTGCAGAGTAGACTGCCCTTCACGGTATTATCGCGGGGGAAGATCTCGTGTAACAGCTTGTGAGTGCGGGTCGATCGAGCAGGTACATGAGCAGGCTTGTTAGCAAAGTTTGAGAATCTAATTTCGAGTGGAAAATGTTCCTGATGATGAAAATGTTCCTGAAGGTCATGCCGAATCCTACGAGCCGGTAAAGAAGGTATCCGGAAGTGTTGCAACAGGTCTGAGTATGCTAAAGAAGCGGTGTGACCAGAGAAAGTACTAGTTAGAAGCCAAATTATAAATTTGTGTTGAACTCGATCGACCCGCACTGTGTGGGAATCAGCCGCGCCCGCCCAGATCACGCTACCATATTCTAATATTGAGCGTACGTTGGAGAAGTAAGCGCACAGTAGAGCGTTCATGTTAAACTTTGAACCATGAGAACCGGTTTGAAAAGAGCAAATTAGTAGTCCGTTACGCTGGCCTTAGGGAAATATTCACCTTTTGATTTATTTTCTGCATTATATTATGCAACATGTATGGTATCAAATTGATCGCGTCTCAATTTAACAGTGAAATAACCACTTTTTTATTTCGAAAATTAAATTTAGGGAAATGTAAAAATATGTACTTATATATGGTGACGAACGGTATGATACTTCTCTGATACTTATATAAAGCGCGACATAGCGCGCTTTTCTTTCTTTTGAAGGGATTGTTTATTGCAAACTCGCATACACTAAATACGTCGCCGTAGGGAGCCAAGTTAATCCGCGAAATGTATCACGGTTTTCTAAGATGTTTACTGATTGATTACGGAAAACTGGTTCAGATAAATGTTTCATGAGTGCATTGCAATGTATTGAATACCCGTATGTTGCAAATTCATGGGAAAACACCCTATTTTTTAATGAGTCGAGAACACTAAATATGTCGCCGTCCGGGGCCAAACCAAACTGCTGATTTCAATGCATTTTTTTTGGGGGTCAAATGCGCGGGAGGGGGGGGGGGACGAGGGCGACGGCCATCAGGCCCCCGGACGGTATATTTGGAAATGTCGAATGCAAAATACAGGCCTATCATACTTAGGGAGCCACACGTCCGTCAAAAATATAGACATTGCTTTGCAATTCGAGTTTGACATTGACATTCAATAGCACCGTTCTGTTCACTAATTTTGCCGTAGACGTATTTGTATTTGTGGCCTTAATAAAAACAGGGCACACCCAAATGTCCCAAAAGTATGTTAAAGTTCCCCTGAATGACGGTACTGCTGTTGTCTTCAATGGCCTTGTCAGTGGCGAGCCACTGTCCCGTTTGTACAATATACCCGTCTGCCTCCCTCCCCTGACACATACTCAACTGGCGTTGCAGCCAAGGCCTGCCGTCAATGACCTTGCCTTGTAAGACACACATGACTGGCATCTTTACGCCATTGACAGGCAATATCCGGTCCTTCAACTGCCGAAGGACATGTATCGATGACGCTCGCTTCAAAGGCGCTGTTTGTGGAGCATGACTGTGTGGTGGTGGCATGTGTCATAAATCATTTCGACTGCGGCCTCTATACACTATCGGTATCAGAAAGCGTAACATCACAGCATTGTACTTATCGCGCCTATGTATGACCCGCACACTTTCGGTTTCGGGACCGAACGATCAGTGAAATGATTTGCCATGAACTCTATTTCGCAACGCTTGAGAGCTGAGTGATCAGCCTGGTATATTGCACATGCTTGTTTCATTTGCAATGTGAAAGGTTTGCTGGTGCCAGCTCGCCAAGTTGCAGAAGTTTCTGGTGCTGTTTACGTCCGACGCTTTCTTCATACTCGATGAAGGAGAACTCTTTGACAGTTCGATATTGGTCAATGTCTCTATTAAAGGGAATAGGTCACCTCGAAAAAGGTCTTGCAATTTGGCTATACTGGTTTTGGTTTTGGTTTTTGGTTTTGGTTTTGAGCTAAAAAAAACGAATATGACATTTGTTTGGACGATGGATGGATATCCGTCGATAAATAGACATGTTTCTCTTTTCTGCTTCATGGCCTTACAAAAACTGCATGACAATGTATGACGTCATACATATGGTAACTTAGATATGGAAACTACTGCACACAATAATAGCGGACTTTAGACATATATAGGTGCGCAGGCTGCTTGTAACGTAAGCAACCGTTGTGAAGTTTCGGGCGCCCGAAACAGCGTCTTCTAAAAGCGGCTCACTGTGTCGAAATTACTTAGCGTAGTGAGGTAATTCTTTCACAACAACCCATTTTTAGATCTGCTCTACAAATCTGCTATCTCAGTTCAAAACCCCATGTTAAAGGTGAACTATTCCCTTTAATTGTCTTATGTTATAAAAATGTAGGTATCAATTAGTGGCCAGAATTACCAAAGTCAGCACATTAGTATTCCTAATCCCAGATCGAGACTTCTAAATTTCGCCGTTTTTCATTTCGCAACTTTTTAATGATAAATTATTTATCTGACTTCTACAACTTAATATCGTCCGACGTCCATCCATCATTTGGCTCGACAAATGTGTTTTTGTGGGTAAACAAAATGCTATCGAAACGTAATGAATCGACGCCACCCAGATGCATTTAATTATTAAATGCAATGTAGCCAAAATATTCCATTAAAGGTAAATATTCACCTTTTCCACAAAAATGGAGTTATTAAATGGAGTTGAGACCAAAATATATTGTAAATTGATCACATTTTGCATATAATCATTCCTACCGAAAGATATTTCAAGTTATAGTTGATAAGCGATCCACGCTTATAACGGTCGGTACTCAGCAAGCACTCGGAAACGAATTCAGTAAATTAGCCTCCATTAGCCTCCATACGCATATCATGAAGGTAGCAATATGTTTCCTGCACTCTATCTGTTGCGAATATGTGCCAAACTTGTATGAACAATCAACAAGCATTTGAAAAAAGTGCATTGAAATCGGCAGTTTAGCTTGGCCCCGGACGACGACATATTTAGTGTATGTGATTTGTTGAGAAACGAGAGAAACGTTGAACAGATTGATACAAAAGCGCCAGATATGTCGCGTTTCGCTAGTGGAGGGAAAACACAGATCATGAACTCCAAAAGAAGTATATGTACTTGCTTTTTAATTTGTCCAAACTTCCAACTTCGAATATGGGAATAATTTGTATTTCATTCTTAAATTTAGATCACAGCATTGTTATACCACAACGGAAGCCTAAGAAAATGTTGCTAAAAAGTCATAAGGTGAATATTTCCATTTAAAGCACTTTCCGTTTTTGGTTTCCAGATATTGTCTTGAATGACAGCTGTTATGTTTTTAAGTTGTGTGCGGGCCCAATTAGAAGCTGGGAAACTAAACTCGTGTAATTAGTATAATTGTTCCAATTGCCCGCCTCGTCCCACTCTCCCATTATTTCTCACCCATCCCTCTCTCCCACACTGTCCCACTCTCACTCTCAGTGCCTCTTTCTTACCTCGCCATGGATTTTAACGCGCGAGTTACTGGGGTATATTTCATAACGCGACTTACTTGGGGGGGGGGGGGCTATTTTTGCCCCCCCCCCCTCGGATCTCCGGAACTACTGGACCGAATGTAAAAATTCAAACGGCATTCGATAGCCCTGGGAAATGTATCGAGGGAAAAATAATATTGTTGACCTCGGGGTCACTGATGACGTCACAGGTAAGGTCAAGTATAAAATGTTTGACCGTGTCAAAAGGTCTCGATGGATGGAATTGTCGCGCAAAATTGCGATATTAAACGCATAAGCTGTAGATAAATCAGTATAATTCGTGTGTTTGACACTTCTAAGTACCTTTCTAAGCTGTTTATGACCTTAGGTCAGGTCAAGGTCATCCGAGGTCACGAAGTCAAACTGCAGATTACGATCATTAGACGTTGTAACACATGTTTATGTTTTTTTTTTCTCGTCTAGAACGCGAAAAATGACCTTAGAACATTGTTTGTTCCATATAAATAGAAGTAAAAAGCAAAAATGGAAATGCGTTTTTTTATGCATAGTAATGCTGTGAGAGGTGGTCGATTTTTTTCATTTAAAGGTCATAACTCAGTTATTTTTGACGATATCGACTTCAAATGTGGTACACATATGCACCGCACACGTGTTGATCACATATATTCTGGGTTTTGGATAATTCCGATTTTTTCTTGAAAATTTTGTAAAAACAAGACAAAATGTATTTGGATTTCTCAAAATTTTGAATACAAAAAACTAAAAAAAAATCCGAGATGGCAGTTTGATAGCCCGGTCTATTGTGAGTAATTTGATTTAAGATGTTTGAGTTTATCTCAAACATCGTACCTTTAACAGCGTTTTTCACAAACCATTATTTTGCAACAAAAACCGAAGAACATGACGTCACTCTGACGTCGTTCCCGGTTGACCTATCATAGCCTCATATTTTCTTTTTGCCAACATGTGTAGAATTGATATGAGAGAAGGTACTGCAAGTTTGGTGATGATACCGGTTTTCGTTTAAGAGTTATTGCAAAATAACGGGAGGGGGAGGGGGCAAAAAATAGTCCCCCCAGTAAGTCGCGGGTTAAGTCCCACTCGATCCCAATTATAGTTGAAATCGCTGGGCCCGGCAAAGCTCGGCGTCATGCCCGGCGGACTTTGTGCTGGGCATGAGATGCCTGGGTACATGATACGCTGGGCCTACGCCGTGCTTGGTCATTACAAATGAATCCATTTATAAAGAATATGCGGTGCATGTACACTTTGGCTGCACTCAATCCAGACTACACCGTTTTTGTGGTGCACTACTCGTTATGACAAGTATACGGTACAATGCACGTTTCATATATTTTTCAATACATTTACAAATTTGATCCCATTGTTCAACTTAGACTTAGTCCGACTCTCCGAATTGGACGATGAGATGTTTCAGATCAGTCCGCTTGGAGCTAACTCCTAAATGACCTTCATTTCCCAGTTGATCACACCGGTCCGCCACTGATATGCCCCTCTGTCTCCTAATACGAGTGCCCTTCAATTAGCAGGACAGGACTCGTCTCTATTTTCCCATCCTTTCACCGCGAGACGGCCTTGCGCTCGGGGGTCACGCGACCATGCGATCCAGGGTCACGGGCGGTGTTACAGAGCCGCCGCCCTGTCACGGCCCGTCCCGGCTGCGGAGCTGCCGTGCCGCCCCCACTGCGCTCGTGGCCCACATTCCACACGGGGTCGGATTGTATGGGATCCACCAGTGTCAACAATACGCAACATCCGCGCCGCGACGGCCCTGACCGATGACGTATTGCGCAGTAAACGAACAACAGAAGCTGGTCCGACGACTCGTTAACAACCGGCCTCCTCTCCCTCTCCAACCCAAGCGTCAATTGTTCTGCCCGCCTGGCTCGGCGCGGCTTGGCGTGGCGCAGCGCGGCGTGGAGCGGTGCGGCGTGGCGTGGTGTGACGCACTGTGACGAGCTGTGTTCGCGTTTTTGCACACCTGTTCGGAGCGGCAGGTGCCGGCAGCAGCTGGTTTCACTCACGCCGTTCGAGCCACGCGTCACACGCGGATCCAGCCCTGCGCGGCCCGCATCGTACTCCCCCACGTGCGCCGGCTCAATGTCACCAGCAACATCAGCACCAATGTCACCAATGGTGGTGACAGCACCAGCAGCGGCGGCAGCAGCAGGCACTGGCGGATCCACTCTCTCTTCGTGGGGGGATGGATTTTTTTTTGTGTGGCAAAAAGGTATCCCCATTTTTTCCACGGATTTGAGCCGGTCACCTTATTTTGGTATTCAAGCTTAAGAAATTAACTTTTCAAATTCACACATTGGTTCTGTGGAATTCTTCCTAAAAGATAAGTTTATTTGATTGTTTTGGTAATTTTTTCTTCTTCTCGTAAATCCGAGAAAGCCATTTTGAAGATAATGCCATTTCCTTTCTTTTTACGTTTTTTATTTGCAATTTCCTTCAAAACTCGACGTCCCACGATTTTTCAAACATTTATCGTTTTTCCGCCAAAAATGGCATGACATGACGTCATTAAAACGTCATTATTTCCCACAATACTCAATTTCATTGAAATTTAGTGAGAAGACGTAGAATTGATTCAGCATAAGGTACTGAAAGTTTTACGGTTATATCTATCATAGTTTTCAACCTATTAAGAAAATCCGGGAGGTGGGCAGATTCTGCCCCCCCCCCCCCCCCCCCCCAGTGGGGCGTGGGTTAAGTGTCACCGGGCTGCTTGAATTGCATCAAGGGCGCTGTTTTGTCTATCAGTGAAAGCAACGGATACATACAAACTTCAAATACAATCATTCCAGAAAAACTTCCGTTTTCATGACGTTTTCTCCTAAGATCATTGTTTTTCACATTCAGTGCAGGGAACGCGGGGGGGGGGGGGGGGGGCATACTTGTATTGAATGCCCACCCCTAGATTCCTGTGGAGGGGGGGGGGGGCATTTGCTCCTGATGCCCCCCTCTGGATCCGCCAGTGGCAGCAGGGACAGCGACAGTGGCTTCTGCTGAGCTGCGGAGGCCGTTCGCGTTGGTGTATCAGTAAACAATTGGCTCGGGCGTTTGATCGCCGCACTGTGGGGCCTTTCGCCCCGCATGCTGCCGGATTAAAACAAAAGTGAAGGTTCTCATTTCCCTTCAAACTGCACTGCCCGGAACCGAAATTGTCTGAATTTTTATAATCTGGTATTGGTTTTCCCCGTTAACCTTTGCTAGCATATGAAAAACGCGACCGAAACTGAAGTTTGTGGACGGAAGCGCCAGATCACCCGTTTCAGGCGAAATACATGCACAACATTTGGCTGGTTGTACGTTGATTTTCCTTGACTAATTTTAACAAAACCGCTTTTTCACTTTTCATTTTATTTAATTGAATTGCAAATCCTAACAAACCAAGCAGAATCCTCTCAGTCTTGCATAAATTGAGATCTGTTTTAAAATGAGGATCAACCCTAACATGTAAATGTAAGTTTATATAAAGTTTGACGGCGAGTGAGGCTTACCAGCGTAGTCGCCAGAATGTTCTGATGTTGTCCCAACCCGGAAACCGCGCCCCTACTCGCCCCTTTGATTGCTACAGTCAATTTGTTGGGAATTCAAAATGTGTAAATTTCGAAAATTGGAAATGAAAAAAAATCTGGAAATTTGAGAGGGTCGTCTTTTGATGACAATCGCAATGTCTTCGAATGTTCTTTTAGGCCTCATGTATTAATTACGGCACGTCAGGACCATACAAATCGACGAACAAAGCAAAACGTTAAGTAACATCAAATAGCTCCTCAGTGACCTGACATGACCTTGGCCGGTGACCTGATGATTCTCATGACTGGCTATCAACAGCCGAATCTGACCATCATGACCATCCTGAGTCCAAACTGACGCAAATAAAACGGCTGCAGCGCGAACACACCTTACGGCGCTCAGACTACCGTGCAGACCTTGCATTATGACGTCATTACTCCGTGACCTGACCTGACCTTAAACTGTTTTTGCTGTCACAATGTGCGCAATTGATTCCCCTTCCGATATGCCTCAGCTGGTTGCACTGCGGTTGACGGCGTGGCCGTCATGTATTAATTCCGACTTATCGCCAAAAGGCGCCGGCCGCCGCCGCCCCCGGCCGCTCCGCTGTGCGCCGGCCGCCGCTCCGCTGTGCGCCGGCCGCCGCTCCGCTGTGCGCCGGCCGCCGCTCCGTTCCTATGCAGATGAGTTCCGCCGCCGCCGCCGGTGAGTCGCGGGGCGGGAGGAGCCAGGAGGATGATGACAGGGCGAGTCGTCCGTTCGCCGCCGTCGCCGCCGCTTCCGGGCTGAAGACGGCGTGACGTGCCGTCGATGAGCCAGCCAATCACGGCCAATCACACCGGCGCGGCGCGGCGGGGACGGGCCAGGTGGAGACCCGAGCGCTCGAGGGAGCAGCACGAGAAGCACCCGCCGCCCCCGCCCCGGTGCCCCGGTCGAGAGGACCGGTCGGCCGGTGGTGGCGGCGGTGGCGGTGGCGGTGACAGCGGCGGCGGCGGCGGCGGCGGCGGCGGCGGTGAGGGCGGCAGTCGCGTGGTGGTGCCGGTGACGAGCGGAAGGGGTGCGACGCTCGGGTCCGACCAACTCGCGTGGTGTCTGCCGTCGGTGCCGGGGTTGGGAGTGAGTGAGGACTAGTGACTGGGACCAGGAGAGGGCTGAGACGTCGCCGTCATGTCTGTGCTGACGGTGATGGCTCATCGTTATCCGCGGCACGGCTACTGGGCCTACGAGTCTTATGATGGTGAGTTACTCACGAAATTGACGGCTCAGCTGAGTGTATATGATGTTGAGTTAGCCCTATGATTGTGGATTACTTCCGACATCAGCGGCACACCTTCTGGACCTACGAGCCCCATGATGATGATGAGTTATCCTGGTCACTTCTACGTAAATACGTGCATGGAAATAGAGGCGTTTATTTGTTTGAAAGCAATAAACCAAAACGGTTTTTAACCTGCACCGTGTGCCTCTATTACAGTTCCCGCGATATTTTGGGTTTTCCGGGTCAATCTCCATTATTTGCCAATGTTGACCTTTAATGACCTTTGGTGACTTATGGTAATATTGACTTGAAGCAAAAAATAACCGAAGTAGTATCGAACTAAATTTTGATGAGCTTCAGCAATCTAACGGTCTTCTCGGTTTTCGCCTACTCCCAAAAGAGTAGGCGAAGGGGGCGATCGAGGGGGCGTTCACCCTCGAACTTTAAAATTAGGATGGTATGGCGTGGACAGGCATTGGTTCGAGGACTGGCTGAGAAATAGGTGTCAGAGCATCCAGGGCAGCGGCGCCGGGCCGTTACCAGTGACGCATGGGGTAATTCAGGGATCATTACTAGGACCAAAATTGTTTTTGATGTTTACTAACGATCTTGCAGCACATTTACCATTTGGCAAGCAGGTGATGTACGCTGATGACGTACAGTTCTTAGATTCCGACCTGGTTGAGAACTTGGCATCACTAAAGGAGCGTATGGAAAGCACACTCGACGTTGCTCTTCTCTGGTTCACTCAAAATCGACTTAAACTTAATCCTAGTAAAACAGAGCTGCTGTTTGTCAAACCGAAGCAGAAAAGATGCAAATCCTTGACAATAAAATTTGGTGACGCAGAGATAAATCCATCTCCACACGCAAAAATTATCGGTGTATACGTTGACTCGTCGTTGTCATGGGAAAAACAAGTGTCTCAGGTCACCCGTCGCTGTTTCTATGTTCTCGTCGGTTTATCTAAATTGAGACACAGAATACCTTTCGAAACTAAGAAACTACTGATTCAGGCACTCGTGTTCCCCCATTTGCATTATTGTCTGACTGTATGGGGCGGTTGTTCTGCCACACTGCGTCATCGGGTGCAGAAGGTTATAAATTTTGGAGCACGCATCGTCACTGGACTGTCCCGGCGTGAGCATATCACTCCTGCCCTGGAATCGTTAGGGTGGGATCGGCTTGACGGCATGTTGGAGGAGCGTGATGCGGCCATGTTGCGCAGACTGATGTCGCCCGGCGCGCCGCCGGCGCTTGCCGATCTCGTACGGAGTCGGTCCGATGTGTCGGTTAGGGCCACTCGTGGAACTCGTGGAGGTCATCTGGAACTCCCAAGAGCGCGGACAGAGCGTGGCAAACGCACATTTCCGTTTAGAGCCGTGAGTGTGTGGAATGCGCGCAAGGGTCGCCTGTGATTAGCGTCTGCAGACCTGGGAACAATTAACACCATTTTAGATATATTTATGCATTGTGTACCCATTTTATTTTTATTCTCATGTTCATGACGTGAGGGCAGAAAAGCCATGTTTTATGGAGTCCCTTAATAAACCTGACAATGACAATGACCCCCCCCCCCCCGCCGGCACTACGAAGGTGGCGCCGAGCACTGGCACAGCGTGTGTGAATTAGTCTGAAGCGAATAATCATTAGTCTGAAGCGAATAATCATTAGTCTGAAGCGAATAATGTAATGGATAGTCTGACCTCTAACCGAAGATTTTGTTTAGAAAGACGCGAGGTTATAAAGCATACGTTCTTTTGCTATCGATGCATCCGAAACTGGGACGTGCCATACGTGGGATACGATCGATTCGATCGATATAATACGATCGAACGTTCGTGAGAATGCAATACTATTGTCAAATCAGGGTAGACTCCGGTTGCGTTGGTCGTCGTACCGCGAAATAGCACCAGGTTGTATGTTCTGTAGCGCAGAATAGCGCAAGATATATCAGCTGACTGTTCTGTAGTGCAGAATAGCGCAAGATAGATCAGCTGACTGTTATGTAGCGCATAATAACGCAAGATAGATCAGAAACTCTACACTACCCATTGTCTGGATGCACCATTCTGAAGGCTAACGCTAGTGGGTTTGATAGCCATCAGTCGTTTTCTTCTGGTGGAAAATATAGTTTATCGCAAGAGAAAACAAAACGAAAGCCAGTCAAATGAACTAAAAACGTTATTTGTTACTATTAGTGTCGAGGTATACATTCCAGCGGTTTTATTAAAATTTGTAGTATGTGAGTTGTGACTTGGTTTCATTATGCTTCTTTGATTGACAACGAAAGTCAAACTATGACCAGACTCTTGATGCCCGAAGCTTTCCGAAGATCGAAGACTGTAACTGTTGATAATTTCAGTATGGTAAGGTTAAATATGGCACGACTTATTGCGCACCTGCCTATCACACAGAGGCGCAGCCAGGGGCGGGGGGGGGGGGCAAGGGGGCAATTGCCCCCCCCCCTTACGGGGCACAGGGGCCCCTGCACCGATATTGGCCCAGATACCATTTGCATTAGCTAAATGACTTTCAAAAAGCCACAGAGGAGCCCTCAAACCAGGCAAGGGTCACTCTGGTGCATGTCAAGGGCCCTCAGAGACATGGGTGGCGGAGGCGGAGGCGGGGGGGGGGGGGGGGGGGACGCGTCCCCCAAACATTTTCAGATTTAACATTACACCTATGGGCGTTGCATGGAAATAATCAACTTCAAAGTGCCTCCGTCCCCACCAACTTCCGGAAGGTGGCGCCGCCCTTGCTCAGAGACATTGAAGGGCTTTCGAAGCCAGCCCAGAGGGCCTCTTGGGCATGTAAAGAGGCCATTGAGCCCACCCAGGGGCCCCAAAAACATGTCCAGGGGCTTCTCGAGCATGTCCAGGAGCCCATTGAGCTCACTTAAGGGCGGAAAACATGCCCAGGGACCTTTCGAGCATGCTCTTGGGCCTATTGATCCCACTCAGCCCCCCCCCCCCCCCCCAACCTGCCCAGAGGCCTCCAGAGCATGTCCACTTGTCCAGGGGCCCATTGAGTATGTTCAGGGGCCTCTCGAACCTGCCCAGGGGCCCATGGTAGTCTGTTTTGGGGCCATTAGAGCCTGCCCAGAGGCCTCTCGAGCTTGCCCAGGGGCTCATTGAGTCTGTTCAGGGGCTTCTCGAGCTTTCCCAATGGTCCATTGATTCTGTTCAGGGGCCTCTCGAACATGTCCAGGGGCTATTGGAGTCTGTTCAGGGGCCTCTCGGCTTGCCAAGAGGCCATTGAGTTTGTTCAGGGGCCTCTCGAGCTTATCCAGAGGGCCATTGAGTTTGTAAACGGGGCCCCCAAGGCTCAAGCCTGCCTAGGGGTTGCTAGCCGTCGCCTGGAGCGCCTGCTATAGCTGGAACGCCTGCTAGCCGTGGTCGGCGCGGTCATAATGAGTGGTAATGTGCTGTATTCTGACCCACCTGGTGCAATGTTTTCTTGGGTTTAATTTTTTAAATTTTATAAGGCTGATGCGTTTTTTAATTCGGGGGGGGGGGGGGGGTAGTACAACACAATTTAAACATTTCATCTCAGGAGAGTGTGTGCTGCAATATTTGTCAGCCAGGGGCGTCGCCGACGGAATGGTCGGGGGGGGGGGGGGGTCTGGGCAGACTCCCCCACTCTTAGAAGGCCCCACTCTAGTAGACCTCTCCCCCTACACTTTTTGCGGGGAAAATAAACAATTTATCGTTTCAAAATCATATAAAAATCCATCTATCAAAAACTGGAAAATTTCGCGTCGCTTCGCGGCATGACCCAAGTTTCGTAATTGCTTATACAAATTTGCCAAATGTGAAAAATAATTTCATTGAGTGTCTGGCAGAGGCTCTCCTTGGCGGTAATTGCTGGCCCCAGGGCCCATTCCCTTGATAAAATATTAACTTTCAAGTTTGAAGCAGGCTACATGTTTAGCTAGCCCGCCGAGTTCCGAAAAAGGCGACGCGAACGCAAAGACGAGGAGATCGGCACCCGGAAGCTGCTCCCGTGGTGTCCAATTTGCTGGACCGAAGAGCTAATAATGGAAATAGGCCAGGACCATCTCCCCAAGCCATCTCACCCCAGGCTCCTCCAGATCCACAGGGACCATTTATGCGCGGAAAAGTCGTTCTGCCTCTTGCTGCTTTCAAACCATTTACACTGTTACCAGTTGTTTGTTACAGTTCGATACATATGTGTACAGTTATTATTATCATATGTACTATTATGCACTGGCTGCCACCGGTCATCGTGATTTACTATCCGAGGCTAATGTATATGAAAAACTACTTTCATTTCAATATTAGGCATCATACCGAGATGTGCAACCAGGAAAAGAGGTTACCTATCTTGGCTCCACTCACGGTCTGGTTCCAATATTCACATTTCATTTTCCAGGACCTAAAATTAAAATTTTCACGCCGCTTCACGGCGTCACATCGGTAGTCATCGTCATAACGAAGCCATAGTCATCGTCATTGGTTCGTCGTAACGCTGAATTGAATACATAACATTTTTAGCTTCTTATCCTCTACAAGGCCCACCGCCTATATTTCTGGGTTTTATCAGGCAAACCCGTAAAAATTGCGCGTCGCTTCGTGGCACGAACTAACAAGTACCTACCTACTATAACATGCAAATCAACATACCAAATGCTGCAAATGCTGCAAAAAAACACGTATACAAATGGGGGTACATTTTTTCGTTATTTCAGCCGCCCCCCACACTTTAAAGCCGACCCCCACCTGTTGTCAGCTAAGATAGGTTTTCTCTCCTGTACGTAACAATACACATTAGTAATGCGCTCAGTACAATGCCTACTGAGGGTCCTGGTCCAATCCAGCTCAAAGTAGACGAAGACAAATGGTTAAAAACAGGCCTCACAAAATAAAGTGGCCGAAATCCGTAGAGTTGTTCATATCCAGTTTTTTTTAAGGGGGGGGGGGCTCCTAGGGGCTTGTCCCCCTCCTTTCTGAAGGTCTGGCTGCGCCCCTGCTATCACATGAATATCGGCGAGACTATTATATACTATGTATCGCCGGACCTCCCCGATTAGTCAACAGTTCCATCTCATCCTATCAAGCAGTGGTATTTTTAGCGAAGCTAATGCAACAACTTCACTTTATCCATCCTCCTCTTGAAATACCTATCGTTTGCATAAGCAAGCGCATGAATAGATTACGATAACAGGTCCAAGTATAGACACGTGTTCACAAGTAGCGAGGATGTTACACCTCGCATCCTGTTCACTAATCCCTATGCAGCTTAACCCTCGCCCTACAGGGGGGGGGGGGGGGGGCTGGGCTGACAGCCCCCCCCCGAGGGTTTTCTTGAATAACTTTTTACACATGCGGCACATCTTTCTGAAATTTTCAGTAGCTGAGTGTGCAACAATTATACGTATGCTCTCAAAAGTTAACTGAAATTGGTTAAGTAGTTTGGGAGATAATCATGTTTTGATGACGTAATGCTGGTTAAAAAACGATAAATATTTGAAAAATGGTAGAAAAAAGCATAGTTTTAAAGGAAATTGCAAACGCGATTCACCAAAGATACAAAATGGTATTTTCTTTAAAATGGCAATCTAGAATTTTCAAAATTGTGGGTTTTTGACCCCTAATTTTTTTTTTAATCCCCACAAAATCAAAGTTTTCGAAGAAGTTAGAAAAACTGGAATATATGTGATAGAACTGAGTATGGACAATACCCATACCAAATATCAAAGCAATATCTTCCTTTTTGACTGAGTGATGGCTCCTTAAGTGTAAGAAACTCATGACGTCATTTTTTTAATATTTTTTTAAAAACTTTTTTTGACAAGATACGAACAAGTAATTACCTTTTCTGTATTTCTGAGCCAAAACTGGTCTAGGAACATGCATTTTCATTTACATTTATCAATTTCTAATTTTGAGGTTTTCTGAAGAGCAAAATTGCTGTTCTGGACGTGGTAAATCCGAGGTCATTCACTTGACCTGGAAGGTCACCCGTTGACCTGAAACCTAAAATTCGCATACTCTTATATTCCTCTCATAACAGACAAGATGCTGGTTCTGACTGCATTGCTCTAAGTTGCTTGGTTTGGAAGTAAACAGGGGGCCTGTCAGGCCCCCCCCGTAGGGCGAAGGTGAAAAAAGCTCCCGTAGGGCGAGGGTTAATACACACTCACAGGGCGTCACCAAACACTCCCTAGCCATGTCGGATTCAGCGCTGGGGCTGGGGTTAATACACACTCACAGGGCGTCACCAAACACTCCCTAGCCATGTCGGATTCAGCGCTGGGGCTGGGGTTAATACACACTCACAGGGCGTCACCAAACACTCCCTAGCCATGTCGGATTCAGCGCTGGGGCTGGGGTTAATACACACTCACAGGGCGTCACCAAACACTCCCTAGCCATGTCGGATTCAGCGCTGGGGCTGGGGTTAATACACACTCACAGGGCGTCACCAAACACTCCCTAGCCATGTCGGATTCAGCGCTGGGGCTGGGGTTAATACACACTCACAGGGCGTCACCAAACACTCCCTAGCCATGTCGGATTCAGCGCTGGGGCTGGGGTTAATACACACTCACAGGGCGTCACCAAACACTCCCTAGCCATGTCGGATTCAGCGCTGGGGCTGGGGTTAATACACACTCACAGGGCGTCACCAAACACTCCCTAGCCATGTCGGATTCAGGGCTGGGGTTAATACACACTCACAGGGCGTCACCAAACACTCCCTAGCCATGTCGGATTCAGGGCTGGGGTTAATACACACTCACAGGGCGTCACCAAACACTCCCTAGCCATGTCGGATTCAGGGCTGGGGTTAATACACACTCACAGGGCGTCACCAAACACTCCCTAGCCATGTCGGATTCAGGGCTGGGGTTAATACACACTCACAGGGCGTCACCAAACACTCCCTAGCCATGTCGGATTCAGGGCTGGGGTTAATACACACTCACAGGGCGTCACCAAACACTCCCTAGCCATGTCGGATTCAGCGCTGGGGCTGGGCTGGTTAATACACACTCACAGGGCGTCACCAAACACCCCCTAGCCATGTCGGATTCAGGGCTGGGGCTGGGGTTAATACCCAATCACAGGGCGTCACCAAACACTCCCTAGCCATGTCGGATTCAGGGCTGGGGCTGGGGTTAATACACACTCACAGGGCGTCACCAAACACTCCCTAGCCATGTCGGATTCAGGGCTGGGGCTGGGGTTAATACACAATCACAGGGCGTCACCAAACACTCCCTAGCCATGTCGGATTCAGGGCTGGGGCTGGGGTTAATACACAATCACAGGGCGTCACCAAACACTCCCTAGCCATGTCGGATTCAGGGCTGGGGCTGGGGTTAATTAACACAACCACAGGGCGTCACCAAACACTCCCTAGCCATGTCGGATTCAGCGCTGGGGCGAGGTTTAATACACAATCACAGGGCGTCACCAAACACTCCCTAGCCATGTCGGATTCAGGGCTGGGCTGGTTAATACACACTCACAGGGCGTCACCAAACACTCCCTAGCCATGTCGGATTCAGGGCTGGGGCTGGGGTTAATTAACACAACCACAGGGCGTCACCAAACACTCCCTAGCCATGTCGGATTCAGCGCTGGGGCGAGGTTTAATACACAATCACAGGGCGTCACCAAACACTCCCTAGCCATGTCGGATTCAGGGCTGGGCTGGTTAATACACACTCACAGGGCGTCACCAAACACTCCCTAGCCATGTCGGATTCAGGGCTGGGGCTGGGGTTAATACACAATCACAGGGCGTCACCAAACACTCCCTAGCCATGTCGGATTCAGGGCTGGGGCTGGGGTTAATACACAATCACAGGGCGTCACCAAACACTCCCTAGCCATGTCGGATTCAGGGCTGGGGCTGGGGTTAATACACAATCACAGGGCGTCACCAAACACTCCCTAGCCATGTCGGATTCAGGGCTGGGGCTGGGCTGGTTAATACACACTCACAGGGCGTCACCAAACACTCCCTAGCCATGTCGGATTCAGCGCTGGGGCGAGGTTTAATACACAATCACAGGGCGTCACCAAACACTCCCTAGCCATGTCGGATTCAGGGCTGGGCTGGTTAATACACACTCACAGGGCGTCACCAAACACTCCCTAGCCATGTCGGATTCAGGGCTGGGGCTGGGGTTAATACACAATCACAGGGCGTCACCAAACACTCCCTAGCCATGTCGGATTCAGGGCTGGGGCTGGGGTTAATACACAATCACAGGGCGTCACCAAACACTCCCTAGCCATGTCGGATTCAGGGCTGGGGCTGGGGTTAATACACACTCACAGGGCGTCACCAAACACTCCCTAGCCATGTCGGATTCAGGGCTGGGGCTGGGGTTAATACACAATCACAGGGCGTCACCAAACACTCCCTAGCCATGTCGGATTCAGGGCTGGGGCTGGGGTTAATACACAATCACAGGGCGTCACCAAACACTCCCTAGCCATGTCGGATTCAGGGCTGGGGCTGGGGTTAATACCCAATCACAGGGCGTCACCAAACACTCCCTAGCCATGTCGGATTCAGGGCTGGGGCTGGGGTTAATACACACTCACAGGGCGTCACCAAACACTCCCTAGCCATGTCGGATTCAGGGCTGGGGCTGGGCTGGTTAATACACACTCACAGGGCGTCACCAAACACTCCCTAGCCATGTCGGATTCAGGGCTGGGGCTGGGGTTAATACACACTCACAGGGCGTCACCAAACACTCCCTAGCCATGTCGGATTCAGGGCTGGGGCTGGGCTGGTTAATACACACTCACAGGGCGTCACCAAACACTCCCTAGCCATGTCGGATTCAGGGCTGGGCTGGTTAATACACACTCACAGGGCGTCACCAAACACTCCCTAGCCATGTCGGATTCAGCGCTGGGTCTGGGCTGGGCTGGTTAATACACAATCACAGGGCGTCACACCAAACACTCCCTAGCCATGTCGGATTCAGGGCTGGGCTGGTTAATACACACTCACAGGGCGTCACCAAACACTCCCTAGCCATGTCGGATTCAGGGCTGGGGCTGGGGTTAATACACAATCACAGGGCGTCACCAAACACTCCCTAGCCATGTCGGATTCAGGGCTGGGGCTGGGCTGGGCTGGGCCTGGGATTGCCCCCGCCTTAGTCATGGGCCCCACACGCCTGATACCGGCCACAAATTGATACATTTCTTGATTTAAAGGAAAATCGAAGCAACTTTCAGGATGAAACTTTTGTTTTAATTTAACTATTCATGCATACGGAAGCGAAATCCGACGACTGTTTAGAACTGTATGAGACTTCATTGGGTTTCCGCCGTCTCCGAAACCAACGTATTTGCCGTTCTGGATGCGCCCTTGCTGCCTGCGGATGTGATGATGCCGTGTGACCGAAAACAGCCAGTCACCGAGCCTGGGTCGATAGTCGTCACGGGTCCACGCCGCCTGAGTGGTGCAGGCTGCTCACCGATCCCAGCTGCACTAATGCACTAGTGCACGGCCGGCGGAGCAGATATAGGAGGCAGGGCCCTGATACGACGACGTCCGTGCAGGGCAGGTGATAGTGCCACTTCGCTGAAAAGCTTTGACATCGGATTGCCAGCCCCCACCCCGTCCCCAACCCAGCCCGGCCCCAGCCCGGCCCCCCGCCCGGCCCCCAGCCCGGCCCAGCCCGGCCCAGCCCGGCCCAGCCCGGCCCAGCCCGGCCCGGCCCAGCCCGGCCCAGCCCGGCCCAGCCCGGCCCAGCCCGGCCCAGCCCGGCCCAGCCCGGCCCAGCCCGGCCCAGCCCGGCCCAGCCCGGCCCAGCCCGGCCCAGCCCGGCCCAGCCCGGCCCAGTCCGGCCCAGCCCGGCCCAGCCCGGCCCAGCCCGGCCCAGCCCGGCCCAGCCCGGCCCAGCCCGGCCCAGCCCGGCCCAGCCCGGCCCAGCCCGGCCCAGCCCGGCCCAGCCCGGCCCAGCCCGGCCCAGCCCGGCCCAGCCCGGCCCAGCCCGGCCCAGCCCGGCCCAGCCCGGCCCAGCCCGGCCCAGCCCGGCCCAGCCCGGCCCAGCCCGGCCCAGCCCGGCCCAGCCCGTCCCGGCCCCAGCCCGGCCCCAGCCCGGCCCCAGCCCGGCCACAGCCTACCCCAACCCGGCCCAACCCGGCCTAACCCGGCCCGGCCACAGCCTACCCCAGCCCGGCCCAACCCAGCCCAGCCCGGCCCAGCCCGGCCCCAGCCCGGCCCCCAGCCCGGCCCCCAGCCCGGCCCCAGCCCGGCCACAGCCTACCCCAACCCGGCCCAACCCGGCCTAACCCGGCCCGGCCACAGCCTACCCCAGCCCGGCCCAGCCCGGCCCAGCCCGGCCCAGCCCGGCCCAGCCCGGCCCAGCCCGGCCCAGCCCGGCCCAGCCCGGCCCAGCCCGGCCCAGCCCGGCCCAGCCCGGCCCAGCCCGGCCCAGCCCGGCCCAGCCCGGCCCAGCCCGGCCCAGCCCGGCCCAGCCCGGCCCAGCCCGGCCCAGCCCGGCCCAGCCCGGCCCAGCCCGGCCCAGCCCGGCCCAGCCCGTCCCAGCCCGTCCCGGCCCCAGCCCGGCCCCAGCCCGGCCCCAGCCCGGCCACAGCCTACCCCAACCCGGCCCAACCCGGCCTAACCCGGCCCGGCCACAGCCTACCCCAGCCCGGCCCAACCCAGCCCAGCCCGGCCCAGCCCGGCCCCAGCCCGGCCCCCAGCCCGGCCCCCAGCCCGGCCACAGCCCGGCCACAGCCTACCCCAACCCGGCCCAACCCGGCCTAACCCGGCCCGGCCACAGCCTACCCCAGCCCGGCCCAGCCCGGCCCAGCCCGGCCCAGCCCGGCCCAGCCCGTCCCGGCCCCAGCCCGGCCCCAGCCCGGCCACAGCCTACCCCAACCCGGCCCAACCCGGCCTAACCCGGCCCGGCCACAGCCTACCCCAGCCCGGCCCAACCCAGCCCAGCCCGGCCCAGCCCGGCCCCAGCCCGGCCCCCAGCCCGGCCCCCAGCCCGGCCCCAGCCCGGCCCCAGCCCGGCCACAGCCTACCCCAACCCGGCCCAACCCGGCCTAACCCGGCCCGGCCACAGCCTACCCCAGCCCGGCCCAACCCAGCCCAGCCCGGCCCACCCCGGCCCCAGCCCGGCCCCAGCCCGCCCCCAGCCCGGCCCCAGCCCGCCCCCAGCCCGGCCCCAGCCCGCCCCCAGCCCGCCCCCAGCCCGGCCCCAGCCCGCCCCCAGCCCGGCCCCAGCCCGGCCCCAGCCCGGCCCCAGCCCGCCCCCAGCCCGGCCCCAGCCCGCCCCCAGCCCGGCCCCAGCCCGGCCCCAGCCCGGCCCCAGCCCGGCCCCAGCCCGGCCCCAGCCCGGCCCCAGCCCGGCCCCAGCCCGGCCCCCAGCCCGGCCCCCAGCCCGGCCCCAGCCCGGCCCCAGCCCGGCCCCAGCCCGGCCCCAGCCCGGCCCCAGCCCGGCCCCAGCCCGGCCCCCAGCCGAGCCTCGTGCTGCTGTGAACACCCGCCCGTTGCGGCCGCAGAGTGGAGACCAAATGGCCCGTTTGGACCATCATTGGGCGCACTGAGCGTGTCGGAAAACAGGCCTGCCCTGCCGCGGGGAGCGCGGTACGCGCCGTATAGGAGGGAGATTCCTGCTGTGATTCGCGTGCGTCGTTGTGCGGTGACTAGATTGATTTTCTGAGATTTTGTCTCTAATTTTGAAAACGCATGTATTTACTGTATTTAAGAGCAGCAAGCAATGCTATTGCGTGCGCATTCACAACTGTGTCTATCGTTAGGGTTATTCTAATTAAAATACAACTTTCTCAGCAATAAAACGTGAGTTTTATTTATTCACAATGCGTGCGCGTGTCACAAAACATAAGGAGGAATCCCGTGGTTAGAAGTAAGGCTATTCATGTCTCGGTAGATTAATTAAGGCAAGGACCGAGAAAAGGGTGGCGACATGGTCGGACGGGAGGCAGGGAAGGACTCTATCACGGTTGACTGAGTGGACGGCACGGACCACTAATGAATCGGGCCACAGTCCTCTCCTGACCGCGCCTGTCCGGTGTTGACGACTGTGTACAGCCACAGTACGGCACCACATCCGCTCTCCCTCGTCCCCGTGTCCCATGTCCCGTGTCCCGTGTCCCGTGTCCCGTGTCCCGTGTCCCGTGTCCCGTGTCCCGTGTCCCGTGTCCCGTGTCCCGTGTCCCGTGTCCCGTGTGGAGTGGTGCGCCGGAGCTGGAGTGGTAGGTGGGTCAGTCACGGTGCTACTTCGACCCTGATGGTCGCACGAGCGCAGAGACTCGTGTCCTCGCCTCATCGCCTATAATTCCATCGCATCAATGGTCCCATCGCACTGCACAATCGTCAGCAAACTTCGCTCCGTTGACCCTGATTAGCGTCCGGAACATCTGCATAATCAGAAACTTTCGTTTGCGCTGACCACACCAAAATTCATAGCCGTGCGCCCCAGGTAAATACATAGCTAAGACAGTGTTGTACATCTCGGCTAAACAAGAGGCCTGCTCTCCCGACTGAGCAGCCAGTATCTCGATCCCAGCGCCAAGGTCGGCCGTGCGTGCCTGTGCCTCTATCTCCGTGCGTACCTGTGCCTCTATCTCCGTGCGTGCCTGTACCTCTATGTCCGTGCGTGCCTGTGCCTCTATCTCCGTGCGTGCCTGTTCCTCTATCTCCGTGCGTGCCTGTTCCTCTATCTCCGTGCGTGCCTGTGCCTCTATCTCCGTGCGTACCTGTGCCTCTATCTCCGTGCGTGTCTGTGCCTCTATCTCCCGTTCAGCGTAGGTTGACCCTGTGTGTCGAGTGCGGTGTGTTTGCTCGGCGTACCGTACCGGGTGTCACAGCCGGCTGCCCGGCATCATACGTCATCACTGCACGCCCTCCGAGCACCTACGGCGTGACCTGGCGGAGAGCTACGCGCTTCTGAGTGATGATGGGCGCCCCTCATCCGACAGAAATAGCTCCCTCCCCGGGCCCAAATAGCTGCCTCCCCGGGCCCAAATAGCTGCCTCCCCGGGCTGGGCTGGGACAGCTCCGACACTGGGATGAAACAGCTCCCTCCCCGGGCTGAGGCAGCCGTCTCCCCGAGCCAAAGCAGCCATCCCTGGGCAGAGGCAGCTCTCTGCCTGGACTGAGCTGGTGATCACGGCCTGAGGGCTGATTCAGCTCGATTCAGAGCTGAGCTGCTGGCCCGGTCGGCGGCCCGCTAGCTAGCTTCAGAGGAAACGTGACCTTGTGTGAAGTCCCAGACCGCACCCAGCACCCAGACCGATTCCGCCGGGGTCGCCGCGGGCTGCGCATCCCACGCGCTCGGCCCACCCTGCGAGTGTTGACCTGCGGAGTGACGCCGTACCACGCATTTAATTAGAGCCACCCATGGAGCTGCTGCACTCGTCTCCAGTGAGCTCTTTAATGAGGATCACCGTGTAGTGGAGACGGAGGGTGGCGCTCCCCAACACAGCAGGACATGAATACTGGTCGGTGGTCCGCGCGGGAACCAGGACAGAGTTATGTGTCCGGAACGTGGCGGATGCGGTGGATTATACCTGTACTGACGTCGACCTTCAGAAAAAACTGTTCAGGGAGGGTTGATGGGTCAGTCACAGGAAGGACGCAGCGTACTGCGGAGTGCGGAGACCGCCTGCTCGGGTGTTCGGGTGGCTGTTCAGGGAGGGTTGATCGGTCAGTCACAGGAAGGACGCAGCGTACTGCGGAGTGCGGAGACCGCCTGCTCGGGTGCTCGGGTGGCTGTTCAGTGAGGGTTGATCGGTCAGTCACAGGAAGGACGCAGCGTACTGCGGAGTGCGGAGACCGCCTGCTCGGGTGCTCGGGTGGCTGTTCAGTGAGGGTTGATCGGTCAGTCACAGGAAGGACGCAGCGTACTGCGGAGTGCGGAGACCGCATGCTCGGGTGGTGTTCCGGTAGCGAAGCTGAAGCTTCGGCAGTTCATGGTGTATGCTCATTGTTCATAATGACGGGAATTCACCTACTAATGCCATGTCACGGAGTAGAGAGTGAAACGTGTCGGTTCGGTACCACGCCTAAGTAACTTTTATGCACAGTTTTCCCGAGTGGAAAATATGGTTCTGAGGTGAGATAGTTCATAACTTCGCTGTTCTCACAAAGACTCACAAAGACTCACAAAGACAAAGACCTTAGCTCGACTAGCGACATCGGAACTCGCCTTAGTTCCGGAGAACTCGGAGAACACACAGACTTGCATCTGTTACGGCAGAACAGGGTGTTCATGCGAAGGTAAAACACCTAATTACTACCGGTGTCTGCCACTGCGGTCAGAGTATTCACGAGCCTCACAGCGGCGTGTTCAGGGTCCGTTAACTGTGGTAACGGACATATTTTGTCAACGGGAGAAACGTATACGACCGGAATGGAGGCAGACTGAACGCATTTGATGCGTGATCTAGTGCCCGGTCATTGCATTTTTACATCGGCACCGTAGTAACATCTCAGCGAACATGAATTACCATTATGGGTGCATATACCCCAGGAAACGGTCCTTACTTCCGCTTAAATGCCGTTAAGGCACACAGAGATCACTGAGATGACCTCTCAAAACTTATACGGAAGTGCACGGCAACTATTCCAACTTAACAGTGATGCAAAGCCAGGCAGGCCGGTTTTCTACGAGAGATAGCGCTCTAGCATTGCCTGGAGTTCGGAGAATGCGGCAAGCATGCGTGCTGACTTCTGAGGCGGAAGTCGCCTCGCTTGTGCGACTTGTATGAAAAGACACGTTCCCACCTCCCACCGTTTTACGGTACTCCCACTGTTTTACGGCACATTCATCGGTCGGGCTCGCGCTGAGCGTCGTCTCGGGCGGTAGTGATGCTAGAGAGAGCTTGCGACCGGGAACCGGCGACTGGCGAGTCTCCACTCTCCACTGAGCATTGCTACGGCCTGGGAAACAGCCACAACCAGAGACCCCATGTGAGCGGAGTGTGCCAAATACACAGCCTTACGGCAGGAGAAATGGTCCCTTCATTTCGTGGACTGGGATGTTGGAAACACCAATGACCAGTCACATTCGGAACCAATGCAAGCAGTTTAATAATGTATTTCCTTTTAGTGTAAATACCTATACTATATACAGTTTGACCTATTCCTTGTTGTTGAATCTTCTCAATTGTTAAATTCGAACGCAGAAGCATGCATCATGTGCAAGCATGTGCAGAAGCAGAAGCATATCACGTGCTCGTGGTGGATCCGTATAATAATTTCATTTTTTCCATATATACGGAAGAACTTCTGGTCCATATATTCTACGATTTGTATTTCACTAGATCTCATCCTTTTGACGGTCTAGTTCACGACTGGTACTTTAACTCCATATATGAATCTGGAATAATCGACCGCTAACTTACCTAGCTACCCTGTCGTCTGTCGTCAGATTTCGAGAGCTCGCGCCACAGCCCGCACGAGCGTGAACGCGCGGGCAGCGAGGCGGCCACAGACGACGTCTCGTCCACCTCGTCCGAGAAGTACGAGCGAGACGTATCCGTGCTCAACCACTGCTTCGATGACATCGAGAAGTTCATCGCACGTCTGCAGCACGCCGCGCTTGCCGCCAGGGAGCTGGAGAAGCGACGCAAGTGAGTCTTCGCTATATTTGTATTGTTGTTATAATGCCATCTTTGTTTTAACATACGTTGGACGCTTTGATTGGTAAAGCTGAAGTGATCTCCGCATCAGGCGCTCTTGTCATTATTCCGCCTACACTCACCAAAAACAAGTATTTGAGAGATAAAAAATATTCATCTGGTTCCCAAGCTAAATTAATAAACCAGTAAGACGCCTTAATCGGCGAGGGACGAGCGAGACCGTATAAATAAATTTCAGGTTAATCGTTCCAGCCGTTTCTGAGTTACGGAACAGGGGTGTGCACATGCACACGTGCAGTGTGACCCAGAGTTTGACTTGCGCGACATTGCCAGTAGTGTGGTCTCACACCACACACCAAATTGCAGATTAATCGTTCCAGCCGTTTCTGAGTTACGGAACAGGGGTGTGCACGTGCGCACGTGCAAGGTGACTCAGAGTTTGACTTGCGCGACATTGCCAGTGTTGTGGTCTCACACCACACACCAAATTTCAGCTTAATCGGTCCAGCCGTTTTTCAGCTATAGCAGGATAACGTGTTCTGACACCCCTGACGCGGCACGTGCCACGCGCAATGCTAACCCCTCACGTAAGACGAGTCATGTCAATAACATAATTGATTGATTGGGGGTATCAGATGGCGAAGACCACTTGTCAATCGGATGCGGGATTCAAAAGATATAAGCTCCTCAAAAGCGTTACCGTCGGGTCTGACCGGGTCGGGCCGGGTCGGCCGCTTATATATGAGAAAAATACCGTATTCAGTGAGGACTCGCGAGCGCTTCGCGCTCGCTCGTAAACACGAAGCTGTCCACTTAATATCCCAGACATATCAGCGCCCAAATGATAACGACAGCCAACAACCATCTACCATAGATATATTGTGAGAAGCCGCCACGGTATGTGACCCATGTTCGATCAGTCACGACTTATTAGAGGCGATTTACGGCATAATTTACCTCCGAAGAACTGTGGCGTGCGGTGACGGTACGGACGGACAGTGAAGCGAGTCAGGACCGTTCTCCGGCGGCCTCGGCTATTCGGGCTGAATTGTGTCCGTATGAACTGTCCCGTGTCGAACTAATTACACGTACCGCTGCTCCGGGTCGCGCTCAGCGCTCAACGCTCAACGTTTATCGCTCAGCGCTCAGCTCTCAGTGATCAGCGCTCAGTGATCATCATCATCATCATCATCATCATATATTTCGGATACATCCATTGCATGGTTATTCAGTAATCCACGTCATTTACAGCTCAGTAAAAACACTGCATTAAAACATACTCATCGCATATCATACTCATTTCAAAGTTAAATTACATGACTTCACCTACGTTCGCTTTAAAAATTATAAAACTTGGAGAACACCTGACAGTCATCGGCAGCTGATTCCATGCCCGCGTCGCACGACACAGAAAGGAGCGCCGCGCAAACTCCGTTCTGACTCGGGCAACTTCCAGCTCTCGGTTTTGTGTCGCTCGAGTGGTGCGACAAGATACCTCGGAGCGGTCGGCCAGGAGTCGGCGGATTGACACTGGTGCGTCTGCGTCATGGATGAGCTTGTACATAATATGCAAGTCGTGCTCGGCTATAAGCGTTTCTATTCTGAGCCAACAGAGCTCTTTTAGGGCCGCTGATACTCGATCTCGGTACGCAAGGTCCATAACAATTCGGGCACCGAAGTTGACACACTTCTGAATGCGTTTTAGTTGGGTAGACGTGCATCCGCCCCACACAGCCAAACAGTAGCGTATATAGGGGAATACTAGTGCCTCCACCAGCAGCTTCTTCACATCGCGCGGTACACGGCGCTGCATCCTGGCCAGAGCGATAAGCGTGCAGTAGCACCGCTGCACGACAGTCGATATGTGTTTTTCCCACGCTAACGATGCATCTATGGTGACGCCCAATATCCTGACAAACGGAGCTGGAGTGATTTCGGAATCACCGATGAGAACAGAGAATTCCGGACTGTTCTGTCGTCGTGATTTGAGGATAATCATTTCAGTTTTTGGCGGGTTTATCTTTAGCCTGTTCTGAGTATACCATCTCATCGCGATAGCTAGATTGATTTCGATGCGCGTTTTTAAATCATGAAAGTTGCCAGGGAAATCAGATTCCAAGAACTGGACATCATCCGCATACATCACCATCTTGCCATGCGGAATGTGCTGAGGCAAGTCATTGGTGAACAGGAGGAATAGTACCGGGCCCAGTATGGAGCCCTGTACGACCCCATGTGTCACTGGCAGCTCACGTGATGATCCGCCTCTGATGGTCTGGGTTCTCCCGCTGAGCCAGGCACGGAACCAGCGCTGGTCGATCCCGTACCACCCCAGCTTCTCCAGGAGACGGTCATGCTCGACGCTGTCAAAAGCTTTGGATGTGTCTGCAGTGACAAGTGAAGTCACGCGTCCTCCGTCAATATTGTTCGTGACATACGTGACAGCATCGAGCAGGGCCGCCTCCGTGGATTGGCCGGGGCGGAAACCATACTGTTCATCACATAGAATACTATGACTAAGCAGGTATTCCATTAGTTGGGTGCACACCACACGCTCGCAAAGCTTCTCTACGACCGACAGTATCGAGACGGGCCGGTAATTATTGGGATCGGTGGCATCCCCTCCCTTGTGCAGTGGGATTACCGTGGCCGTTCTCCAGGCTGGGGGTAGTGCACAGTTTGCGATACAGCTGTTAATAACATGTAATATGTGCGGGCCCACAACCCGGAACGTCATTCTCATCATCGATATGGTGATACCGTCAGGTCCGCTGGCCTTCGATGACCCCATGCGTTTCAGTGCAGCAGAGAGTTCTGGCAGCGTGGCCGGCCGCGGGGTGAACGCTCCGCTGCAGACTCTCGGTGGGCGGGGGCGAAGCATCTCCCCGGAGTCGGACGCCGCCAGGCTGTCTGCGACGGTGGCGCCGACTGAGGCAAAGTGCTGATTGAGCCCGTCAAACCACGCAGGCTGGGTGTTTGTCAGGCTGTCAGGTCTTGGCTCCTGATCTGATCCGCGCTGATCCGCGCTCAGTGATCAGCGCTCAGCGCTCAGCGCTCAGCTCTCAGTGATCAGCGCTCAGTGATCAGCGCTCAGTGATCAGCTCTCAGTGATCAGCGCTCAGTGATCAGCTCTCAGTGATCAGCGCTCAGTGATCAGCGCTCATCGCTCAGCTCTCTGTGATCAGCGCTCAGTGATCAGCGCTCAGTGATCCGCGTTCATCGCTCAGCGCTCAGTGATCAGCGCTGGGCCACAGCGCAGTCTTGCTCCGTCAGACGGGATTGTTGTGGCTGGCGGTCTCGGAGTCGGGGGAGAACCTACACGTCGTCTCCCCGCCGCCTCCGGTGTCGCTCGCGTGCGTTCGGAGTGGGCCATCACAACACGCACCGCGTCCTGATTGGCTGTGGTCGCTGGCCCGTGACGTCCGGGGCGATTGTTACGGTGCGTCTGCGCAGGAGGCTGCCGCTGCACGGAAGGACAGGGCCTCGCCGCCGCCGCTGCACCTTCACCGGGAATTCAGCGCCGCTCGTGTGCCTGTCCCTCACCGGTTGCAGAAACGATGCATTATAATCGTGTCCGACATGGGCAGTATCCATCTTTTTGTGCTCACACAATGCACACGGATGGAGGAAAACACGGAATATCCAAAGCAAAAACAATCGTCCGAGCCACCGCAATTCAATGCACATCACGTGCATGATGGCGCAGGGCACGGCCGAATCGTAGTTGCAGGAACTCCGCGCAAACACGCATACATCATATATGCAACGCCGGTCACCGCGGTGGTGTGGTGCAACCGATCAGCTGATCATCTGCTCAGCAATGCATGTGCAATCCTTTCCTGGCGACGGCACTAGAGGAGGCTGCACCGTGGTCGGTCCGTTCCCTCCCGATTCGGACGGCGCAACATCCACCGCCCCAGTCTCTGGCGCAGGGAAAGCGGAACGCTAGTGCTCAACGGGCTGCAGTTATGCAATGCAAAACAACAGTCTCTAGTCCGTGAGTCCGTGAGTCCGTGACGGTTACCTTTCAACGCTATTTGAATGCATACGAATTCGTAACATAATGCCTGTGTGGTCGTGGTCAATCATTTTTTTAGCCTACTATTTTGTTTCCTCAACCATACATCCTTGGTTGACCATTCATATACATCGCGCTGCAATTAAGTGCCCTGGACAACTGTAGTGGTTGCATATGTTCCGGGATTGACTATAATGCTCCATCTGGCATGTTGCACTTGCTTGTTTTTTTGTGCCTGATAATTTGCGCAAACGTTTTCACTGGCCATTGGGTATGTAAATGCACTCAGATATGCTCTGGCATGTCACAGCAAACGCCAGCTCTAGTTCCGTCGAAACGTGCATTTTTGCATTCTGACTTGCCATTTCAGGTCCCACAAGATGAAGAAGAAGGAGATCGGAGAGGGTATGCTGTCCATGCGAGCCAAGCCCCCACCACGCAGAGACTTCGTAGAAATTCTACAGAAGTTTAAGCTGTCCTTCAACCTGTTGGTAAGTGAGATCACCACGTGGATCATGCTGTAAATTATTGGGAATAAAATATTTGATTCACAGTCAGCATAATATCGTTCTAAACGTCTTTCATCCTCTAAAAAAAATCATGCAGAAACCTGTATGTATGTATACATACCTTGCGTACTTGCAATGATGGGCGTCGCCGCCATTTTGAGTGGGGGCCAGTCAGGTGCTTGGGAAGGGGGCAGCCAGGTGTTTGACCCCCCACTCACGTAGGGAAAATGTTTAAGTTCTGCTAAATGGGGGAGGGGGGAGGCGGAGCGAACCTGGGGGGGTGGCCCGGGCCCCCAGGCCCCCTCCGGTGGCGACGCCCCTGCTTGCAACGGAAACGAAACAATACATGTACCGAATAAAAAAAAACTGTAAATTTACGGTGTTTTTTTATTCCTGGCAAATTTCAATCCTAATGAATGCATATTAAATCGCTTTATAGAGTTTAGTGCTTGTGCGAGGAACATATTTGATATAATTAATAAACTAAAAAACATGACCTTTTCCTCGAAAATGTGAAAATCGCTGTTTCAGAGAAACCATGTGTTTAGTCAGAACTACGTCACTGATCACTGATGCATAAAACAACTTTGTTATACGGCCTCAATTAACTTCACTAAGTCGTTGAAAATCGAAGCGTTGCTTGGCTGGAAGATACATAAATTTACGAAGAGCTATTTAATCCGGCTTATTATTTTTAATTGTGTGTCCAATGCCAACCTAGGCTACTTCTGCTGGCAGTTTGAACTCAGAGAAAGTTGGCTGGTGAAATGCCACCGAGTCTTGGGAGAGATGACTGATCTGATGTCTGGGAAGTTTGCACGCACCATTGCATTGCCCTCTCACCTGACCAATCCCATGTGCCCTCTCTCCCGACCGGCTGACCTGACGGCTGGCTGACTTACCTCTCCCTCAGGAGAGACCCTTGTTATCCGTGTTTCCCCAGCAGGAAATACCGTTGTTAAACGCGTAACCGTGACGGCAGGCAGGCACAGCCTCCTGGCGCTGCCCTCGGCCAGTATCTGAGCCCGTCTGCCGGCCACTTTCCCTGGCTGGTGAACCGTGCCACCCACGGCCGAGTGTTGATCTCTAGACTGTGTGAACGGGACGTCTTGTCTCGGAGAACAAGTCAGCCGTGTGATGGCCATTGGGCAATGACGTGGGAGCTCGGGATGTCGCTGTGTATTATCTGCTGTCGCTCCGAACTGAGCATGCCTTTCATCTCATGACTAACGAGTTATAATACACTAGACACGATTATGCCGTCGATGACAATCGAGCACAAGCACAGCGTTCCAACGCATCCAGTGACAGACAATCCAGTTAAATTCCAATCCAGTTTCAAGGCCTGCCTTCATTGTGGATAACTTTTCGACCCCTCTGCCCGCAATCAACAATGAAACGCAAACTGAGCAAAACCGAACACCACACTGAGCAAAACCGAACACCACATTGACCTCTGGTTCCCTCCACACCACCTTTGTGACTATCTCCATCCCTCCACACGATCGTACAATCTCTGACTGTTATACCTACCACCACACCAACCCTTTTGTCCGTCTCTGTCATGCTTCAGTGTGCAGCTATCCTCCTTGGCCATTATCGCTGACTCACGAGTGACCGTATCTCCTAGTGATGTCACTTTCAGGAAATTCCTAAAACTTGACAGAACCTATACCAATTTAATAAGCCTATACCAATAAATAAGACAAAAATCAAACCGATTTTTCTCAACCTCAAATGACCGATTATTGACCGATTTTCATATTGTTGGTAAGGGGTTGACAAAGAAACT
>JAXIVJ010003539.1:87500-92889 GCA_036785665.1 Chirona hameri
CGATGAGCGGAGAGCGAGAGCGAGAGAGCGAGAGCAGAGCGAGAGCGAGAGCGAGAGCGAGAGCGAGAGCGAGAGCGAGAGCGAGAGCGAGAGCGAGAGCGAGAGCTGAGCGAGCGAGAGCGAGAGCGAGAGCGAGAGCGAGAGCGAGAGCGAGAGCGAGAGCGAGAGGCAGGATAGAGAGGGGGGGGGGGGGGTGGTGGTGTTAGGAGAGCGAGAGCGAGCGCGAGAGCGAGAGCGAGAGCGAGAGCGAGAGCGAGAGCGAGAGCGAGGAGAGCGAGAGCGAGAGCGAGAGCGAGAGCGGAGAGCGAGAGCGAGAGCGAGAGCGAGAGCGAGAGCGAGAGCCGAGAGCGAGAGCGAGAGCGAGAGCGAGCGAGAGCGAGAGCGAGAGCGAGAGCGAGAGCGAGAGCGAGAGCGAGTAGCGAAGAGCGAGAGCGAGAGCGAGAGCGAGAGCGGAGAGCGAGAGCGAGAGCGAGAGCGAGAGCGAGAGCGAGAGCGAGAGCGAGAGCGAGAGCGAGAGCGAGAGCGAGAGCGAGAGCGAGAGCGAGAGCGAGAGCGAGGAGCGAGAGCGAGAGCGAGAGCGAGAGCGAGAGCGAGAGCGAGAGCGAGAGGCGAGAGCGAGAGCGAGAGCGAGAGCGAGAGCGAGAGCGAGAGCGAGAGCGAGGGAGAGCGAGAGCGAGAGCAGAGAGCGATGAGCGAGAGCGAGAGCGAGAGCGAGAGCGAGAGCGCGAGAGCGAGAGCGAGAGCGAGAGCGAGAGCGAGAGCGAGAGCGAGAGCGAAGAGCGAGAGCGAGAGCGAGAGCGAGAGCGAGAGCGAGAGCGACGAGCGAGTGAGCGAGAGCGAGAGCGAGAGCGAGAGCGAGAGCTGAGAGAGCGAGAGCGAGAGCGAGAGCGAGAGCGAGGCGCGAGAGCGAGAGCGAGAGCGAGAGCGAGAGCGAGAGCGAGAGCGAGAGCGAGAGCGAGAGCGAGAGCGAGAGCGAGAGCGAGAGGCGAGAGCGAGAGCGAGAGCGAGAGCGAGGAGCGAGAGCGAGAGCGAGGAGCGAGGAGCGAGAGCGAGAGCGAGAGCGAGAGCGAGAGCGGAGCGAGAGCGAGAGCGAGAGCGAGAGCGAGAGCGAGAGCGAGAGCGAGAGCGAGAGCGAGAGCGAGAGCGAGAGCGAGAGCGAGAGCGAGAGCGAGAGCGGAGAGGCGAGAGCGAGAGCGAGAGCGACGAGCGAGAGCGAGAGCGAGAGCGAGAGCGAGAGCGAGGAGCGAGAGCGAGAGGATTGTATCGGTATGTGTGGCTGCGTAGATTCAGATATTCATGTACCCCATACAGATTAATTGTGTCCAAGTGCGCGGTTGTGTATGATTTAGATCACACTGCACCCCAGGTAGATTATTTTGTTATGTTTGTATGCGATTGTATATGACTAAGATATAACCTGTAGCACATGCGGAGGAAGGCTGAATGGTTGTATAATTCGACATTCGTCCACACCGCAGGGAGAGAACACGCACCTCTCTTCGGAGAGCCGTGTTTTAGTGGCCGCAGTGACGTCATTTCTGTCCCCCAGGGAGAGGACACGCACCCCGTCTTCGGAGCGTGGCGCTCTGGGGCCCGCAGTGACGTCATTTCTGTTCCCCAGGGAGAGGACACGCGGGGTACCCCGTCTTCGGAGCGTGGCGCTCTGGGGGCCCGCAGTGACGTCATTTCTGTTCCCCAGGGAGAGGACACGCACCCCGTCTTCGGAGCGTGGCGCTCTGGGGGGCCCGCAGTGACGTCATCTCTGTCCCCCAGGGAGAGGACACGCACCCCGTCTTCGGAGCGTGGCGCTCTGGGGGCTCGCAGTTAGTGACGTCATCTCTGTCCCCCAGTGAGAGGACACGCACCCCGTCTTCGGAGCGTGGGGCGCCCTGGGGCCCGCAGTTACCGTCATTTCTGTTTCCCCAGGGAGAGGACATGCACACCCGTCTTCGGAGCGTGGCGCTCTGGGGGCCCGCAGTGGACGTCCATTTCCATGTTCCCCAGGGATGAGACACGCACCCCGTCATCGGAGCGTGGCGCTCTGGGGGGCCCGCAGTGACGTCCATCTGTCCCCCAGGGAGAGGACACGCACCCCGTCTTCGGAGCGTGGCGCTCTGGGGGCCCGCCAGTGACGTCATCTCTGTCCCCCAGGGGAGGACACGCCCCCGTCTTCGTGAGCGGGCGCTCTCGGAGCCCGCAGTGACGTGAGTCCGACTCGCCGGCTGGGGACCTTCGAGCACCAGCAGCGCATCTGGTTATGACGAGCTGAAGCTGCGTGGAGCCCCGTATCGTGGCAGGTCACGTACCCGCGCACGGGCCAACACGACAAGGAGCTGACGCTGACTCGCGGGGAGTACCTCGAGGTGGGTACTGCGGCCGGGGAGAAAGACGTCCGAGGCGGGACCTCGATGGTGGGTATGCGGCGGGAGAGAAAGACGGTGAGGCGCGACCCTCGAGGTGGGGTACTGCGCGGGGGAGAAAGACGGTGAGCCGCGACCTACGAGGTGGGGTACTGCGGCGGGGGAGAAAGACGTCGAGGCGCGACCTCGAGGTGGGTACTGCGGCCGGGAGAGAGGAGGATAATGGGTGAATGTGGTGATGGTGAAACGCCTGCAGCGGTTTTTTCCATGCTGCAGGGGGTGAAGCGGAGGTTGCTGTGGATGGTTACATGGAGTAGACGTGTTGCTTAGCTAGCGTGTTTGTGGAGGTCTGAGTCGAATCTGGCATCTGATCTATAATGTTTCTGTAGCAGCGGAGAGAGCAGTTTGTTTTCATTCGAGGTCGCGTCGGTTGTTCCTATTGCTGTGTGTACCTAGTATTACGGTCGGAGACGGACACTGGAAGCGGGTGGAGATGATCAGTCCGTTGTCATCCTGTGACGATCGTAATATCCCCCTGTCGGCCCCATCCTGGAGATGACATAATCATAGCGTACAATGGGTGGCGTCTTTGTCGATGATGGCATGACAGCTCGGTGTGCGTAGCTGCATCATCGGGCTTACGAGCGGCTGGTGACATTACGTGTCCTCAAAACGCCATTGTGAAACCGGAGAGATCGCGACTCGCTCCGGCCGGGCCCGCAGAGCAAGCCGGTGTGCCTCCGCCGTGACCCCGGCCGGCCGGCCTCCGACCTCTGATCGTGACCACGCGCTGACCTCTGACCCCTGACCCTCTGACTCCGTCGGAAGGTGATTGAGACGGCGGAAGGTGGTGGAGGGCCAAGGGAACAACCGCGGGCAGACGGCCCACGTGCCGCACCCATCATCACGCCCGTCCGGCCCCGACGACTCTCGGTCCATGTACTCACCACTGGTGGTCCCACAGACGCATCTCAGGTCACGCTGTTCGCTAGTTAAATGGTAGGCCCCAGAAGAATTCCACTTTGGATTTTATCTGCGAAATACGGAGCCTTTAGGTAGGGCGGAAGTCTATGATTGCATTTTAATTAGATATCCTATCGCATAAATTACCAAGCTCCAAAGTGATGAACAAATTTTCAACATGCGCAACATTTTAGTCACACTTGTTGACGTTGTATACATTGTTGTGCTTATTAACCCGGCGATGTTACTGGGGGTATATTTCATAACGGGAATTACTGGGGGGGGGGGGGGGGGGGGGGGCTATTCTTAGCCCCCCTCTGATCTCCGGAACTACTGGACCGAATGTAAAATTCAAACGGCATTCGATATCCCTGTGATATTTATCGAGGGGAAACATAATTTTGTGACCTCGGGGTCACCGATGACGTCACAGATCAGGTCCAGTACAAAATGGTTTTGACCGTGTCAAAAGGTCTCGATGGATGAATTGTCGCGCAAAATTGCGATATTAAACGCATAAACTGTCGATAAAACGGTATCATTCGTTGCGTCTGACACTTCTAAGTACCTTTCTAGCTGTTTATGACCTTGGGTCAGGTCAAGGGTCATCCGAGGTCACGAGGTTCAAAACTGCAGATTACGGTCATATTATGCTTGTAACACAATGTTTATGGGTGTTGTTTTTCGTCTAGAACGCGAAAAATGACTTAGACATTGCTGGTTTCAATAAATATAAGTAAAAAGCAAAATGGAAATGCGTTTTTTATGCATAGTAATGCTGCGAGAAGTGGTCGATTTTTTGTCATTTAAAAGTGATAACTCGGTCATTTTTAAAGATATCGACCTTTAAATTTGGTACACATATTCACCGCATACATCTCGATCATATATATTCCGGTTTTTGGATATTTTGATTTTTTCTTGAAAATTTTGAAAAAAAAAAAATGTATTTGGATTTCTAAAAATTTTGAATTTCGAAAAAACTCAAAATCGAGATAGCAGTTTGATAGCCCGGGTCTATTGTTAGTAATTTGATTGAAACAATTTAGTTTATCTCAAATATCGTACCTTTGACAGCGTTTTCTGCAAACATTATTTTGCAACAAAAACCGAAGAACATGACGTCACTCTGACGTCATTCCCCCGGTTTGACCTATCATAGCCTCATATTTTTTCGTTTGCCACAATGTGTAGAATTGATGTGAGAGAGGTACTGCAAGTTTGTGGACGATACCAGTGTTCGTTTAGGAGTTATTGCAAAATAACGGGAGGGGGGGAGCAAAAATAGCCCCCCCAGTAATTCGCGGGTTAAGGCTTTAAAATGTTACAACGCCCGCCGTCCTGAGCCTCCTTCTCTCCGGCAGGACCCGGCCCGCCTCTGCCGACTGGGTGAAGAAGGAGATGCATGGGCAAGAAAGTGAATTCCGGTCATGTAGTGGTTTGTCCGCTTCTTTCCGTCCCGCCCGGGTACGTGTGGGCACCATGCTGTGACGCCACGCACTTCCCGGGGCACGTCGCCCGTCGGCCGCTTGAGCACCGTTGTTTGTGTCGTCATGTGTGACGTGTTTGTGACGTCCACAGCGAGCTGGGCGTGCGGTGTGCCGAGGGCCAGTTTGTGAAGCAGAATCGACAAAACTTGCTAACATTTTATTTTTTTTTGGAAATTCCCAGCTATGTTCGTGAAGACCCTTGGACTGACGACAGTTCTTTGAAGATTTCGACATGAATTTAGATTGTTCGCAGTTTTTGTCGTTCTAGCTTTGTTGAAACTAGTCAACGTCGTCCGCTGCGTATGGGTACGCTCACCGGTACGCCCTGGGTACTTGTAGTGATTATACGTCTGTAAGTGGTTGTCCCGTCAAGGTCCTTTGCCCTGACGCTCTCAACCAGTCCGGGAACAGGCTCCCCAACCCCAGGAAGGGATGTCAAGGGAGCCCCCCCCTTTTTGGGACCGGCGTCGATCGTTGTTCTCATTTCTAGTGCGGGGATAACCGCCAAGAACCCGCTGGCTCACAGAGGGCTCTGCGATCGATTTGACTCAACAGCGCCAGTCGCCAGTCAAAACA
>JAXIVJ010003540.1:0-92854 GCA_036785665.1 Chirona hameri
CTCTCTCCTGGCACAGCCTCTCGCCCGGCACAGCCTCTTGCCCGGCTCGTCCTCTCGCCCGACTCGGCCTCTCGCCCGGCTCGGCCGCGCTCGACTGCTGCCGCTGCCGCTGCCGCTGGTGCGGCCGCGCTCGTCTGCTGCCGCTGCCGCTGCCGCTGTTGCGGCCCCCGCTCGTCTGCTGCCGCTGCCGCTGCCGCTGGTGCGGCCGCGCTCGTCTGCTGCCGCTGCCGCTGTTGCGGCCCCGCTCGTCTGTTGTCGCTGCCGCTGCCGCTGGTGCGGCTGCGCTTGTCTGCTGCCGCTGCTGCTGGTGTGGCCGCGCTCGTCTGCTGCCGCCCTGCCGGTGGCGGCGCGTTACTGTGTCATCACCATCTCATGGTAGGTACTAGGTACGCCCTGAAGGTGTGGCGCTTAGTACTGTCGGTATCATTGTTTAGTTGTTTGCACTGTTATGTCCCTGGTCAAGCCCAACCCCACTGTCGTAGAACAGGGGGTCGCTACTGGTATCACGATGAACCCTCAGTTTGCGTCGGTCGGGTTGCCCTCTTTTGATGGCCGTAGCCCTGTACAGCGATTCTTGGGGAATATGAACGGTTCGGTCGGCTTCATGGGTGGAACGATGAGAAAAAGTTCGACATTTTTCCTTTGTGCCTTTCGGGGATCGCCAGGGACGCATTCGATTCCCTGAGTGATGATCAGAAAGCCACTTTTGGTGGCGTGGCATCCGGCCTCAGAGCCAGCTTCTCCAGTCGCAGTTCTGTGGATCATCATCGCTGAGGGGGTTGCTGTGGTTCCTGAGGGCCCTCCAGTTTGATCCGTATGGGTCATTGGATGCTTTTGTGATTGAGTTCAGGAAACTGGTGGCTCTTGCGTTTCCGGGTCAGCCGTCAGGGGAGTTGCTGTACAACCATTTTGTCGGCTATTCCGGATGAGTTTTGCTCTGCAATCATTGCTGATGGCATCAGTACGTTTGATGGTGCTGTTGCGAAAGTAAGGAATTTGTGCAGCGCAGCAAGGCACATGCCTCAGCTCGGCGGCAGGGTGCAGCCTGTGCGCCAGCTGGCGGGCTCAGTTGACGATTCTTTGGTGGCCCGCCTCGAGCAAAGAATTGCTGAGCTTGAGGCAAAGGTAGAGTCTGTGGCTGGAGGACCCTCCCGCCTCACGCGAGTGCTTTGCGTGCGGTGAACCGGGACACTTCCGCTCACAATGTGAGCATAAAAATGTGACTTGTGCAAAATGCAACCGACGAGGCCACTTGTCTCGGGTATGTGGTAAATACCAGGGAAACTTTCAAGGGTTCCCCCGGGCGGCCACGGGGGGACCCGCACTGGTTCAGCGGCCCTAACTCGTACAAATGGAGGCGTGGCTGACAAATGGGTCGCGTTAGACTCTGATATGACATTTGTGGCCAAACTGTCTGGTGTCGATTGCAGATGTTTACTCGATACTGGAAGCAGCATCAGTATAGTCAACGAATCTGTTCTCGATTTGCTGCCCAACACTCCAAAACTGCGTAGAACGGCGGTTCGGGCGAAGACCGCGTCGCGGGAAGACTTGCCGCTCATAGGTAGAGTTGCTTTATGTTTCCATATCGGAGGCATGCCCGTTAATTTGAATGTGTTTGTATCCAGCCAGATCGACGTTCCTTGTCTGTTGGGGCTGGAGTTCCTTCAGGCGTGCCCATGCGTTATCGATCTGAAGAAGAGCAGGCTGATCCTGACTCCGGCTGCGTCTGTTCGATCGGTCTCTGATGAGGCCGTGTCGGTCGGACGCCTGGTGACGTCAGTCCCGACTCCGGCTGCGTCTGTTCGATCGGTCTCTGCTGAGGCCGTGTCGGTCGGACGCCTGGCGACGTCAATCCCGACTCCGGCTGCGTCTGTTCGATCGGTCTCTGCTGAGGCCGTGTCGGTCGGACGCCTGGTGACGTCAGTCCCGACTCCGGCTGCGTCTGTTCGATCGGTCTCTGCTGAGGCCGTGTCGGTCGGACGCCTGGCGACGTCAATCCTGACTCCGGCTGCGTCTGTTCGATCGGTCTCTGCTGAGGCCGTGTCGGTCGGACGCCTGGTGACGTCAATCCTGACTCCGGCTGCGTCTGTTCGATCGGTCTCTGCTGAGGCCGTGTCGGTCGGACGCCTGGTGACGTCAGTCCCGACTCCGGCTGCGTCTGTTCGATCGGTCTCTGCTGAGGCCGTGTCGGTCGGACGCCTGGTGACGTCAGTCCTGACTCCGGCTGCGTCTGTTCGATCGGTCTCTGCTGAGGCCGTGTCGGTCGGACGCCTGGTGACGTCAGTCCCGACTCCGGCTGCGTCTGTTCGATCGGTCTCTGCTGAGGCCGTGTCGGTCGGACGCCTGGCGACGTCAATCCCGACTCCGGCTGCGTCTGTTCGATCGGTCTCTGCTGAGGCCGTGTCGGTCGGACGCCTGGTGACGTCAATCCTGACTCCGGCTGCGTCTGTTCGATCGGTCTCTGCTGAGGCCGTGTCGGTCGGACGCCTGGTGACGTCAGTCCCGACTCCGGCTGCGTCTGTTCGATCGGTCTCTGCTGAGGCCGTGTCGGTCGGACGCCTGGCGACGTCAATCCTGACTCCGGCTGCGTCTGTTCGATCGGTCTCTGCTGAGGCCGTGTCGGTCGGACGCCTGGCGACGTCAATCCTGACTCCGGCTGCGTCTGTTCGATCGGTCTCTGCTGAGGCCGTGTCGGTCGGACGCCTGGCGACGTCAATCCTGACTCCGGCTGCGTCTGTTCGATCGGTCTCTGCTGAGGCCGTGTCGGTCGGACGCCTGGTGACGTCAGTCCCGACTCCGGCTGCGTCTGTTCGATCGGTCTCTGCTGAGGCCGTGTCGGTCGGACGCCTGGCGACGTCAATCCTGACTCCGGCTGCGTCTGTTCGATCGGTCTCTGCTGAGGCCGTGTCGGTCGGACGCCTGGTGACGTCAATCCTGACTCCGGCTGCGTCTGTTCGATCGGTCTCTGCTGAGGCCGTGTCGGTCGGACGCCTGGCGACGTCAATCCTGACTCCGGCTGCGTCTGTTCGATCGGTCTCTGCTGAGGCCGTGTCGGTCGGACGCCTGATGACCGTCATCGAGCGTCAGCATCCCGCCCGGGCGGGAGTCGGTCCTCAGGGCATGTGCGCCCAATTGTGATTATGTTGGACCGGCCATCATTGAGCCGTCGATTGAGATTTGTGGGCTAGAGTTTGTTCCGACAATAGTTATGTCGATGGAAGTTCGGTGCCATTTGTTGTACGTAATATTACTGCTGAACACGTCAGCATCCCTAAGCGCGCAGAGATTGGTCGGCTGGAGGTAGGGTTTGTGGAACAGGATGAGTCTGGCAATGCTGGGTCTGTCTCGGGGCACCAGGGAACAGGAAAGCAGTTCAATTTGTCGAGACTCTCCGCTGATGGAGGAACAGCGGACGAAAGCGCGGGCCACACTTGATAAGTACGCCTCAATGTTTGATGGACATCTGGGCCACACCACTGTCGTGTCGCATTCAATTGATACGGGGATCACCCTCCAGCCGGTCAACCGGCTCGAAGGATACCTCCTCACCTGCGTGATGAGGTTCGAGCGCAGATTGACGAGTTGGTCCAGCAGGGCGTCCTCGAAGAGACAGACGGGGGAGGATGGGCCTCGCCAATCTGCCTGGTGAGGAAAAAGTCTGGGAAGTATAGGATGTGCGCAGATTCGAGACAGCTGAATGCGGTCACGCGGCCGTCATCCTACCCAGTGCCGAGGATCGACGATACACTCGACGTGCTATCCGGGTCCAAAATGTGGTGTGTTCTCGATTTGAACAGTGCGTATTTTCAGGTTAGCATCGATGAACGCGACAGGGATAAAACGACTATAGTTACTCCCTTTGGCTCCCATCGGTTTGTCAGAATGCCGTTCGGCTGTCGTTCAGCGCCGTCTACCTGCGCACGGCTATTGGACGTTGTACTGAGTGATTTGCGACCGGCTTCTTGCGTTAACTACTTTGATGACGTCATCGTGCACGGCTCTGATTTCGAGGACGTTCTGGATAAGCTCGACATGGTGCTCGGTCGCCTCCACCAGGCTGGTCTCACGCTGAGCCCGGAAAAGTGCGCACTTTTCCGAACTGAGGTCACATTTCTCGGCCATGTTTTGACCCCGGACGGCCTGTCGGCTGATCCCGAAAAGGTCCGTCAAGTGGCTGAGTGGCCTGTTCGAGGACACCTAAAGAACTGAGCAGCTTCCTGGGGTTGGCGTCCTTCTTCAGGAAATATGTTCGATCATTCGCTGACAGCGGCTCCTCTGTTCACGCTTACCGGCCGGGATGTGGAATTCCGCTGGTCGGACGAGGCCCAGGCGTCATTCGACAGACTTAAAATGGCCCTCTCTGCCGCGCCTGTGATCGCGCTGCCCAGGTTTGGGCCGGAGGCCGGTCTGTTCACTCTGGATTGTGATTGTTCGGATCATGGTGCGGGAGCTGTTCTTCTCCAGGAGCATCATCACGTTTATTGGTCATACTTGCGCAGTTACAGCAATACACTTGGAGACATGGTGCAGAAGCACTCAATGCGCTTAAATCAGCGCACCACGTCTGGGAAAGGGGCATAACAAAGGATTGATTTCTCCAGCCGCCGCCGCAGCGCGAGACGCCCAGCACTCCGCAACGTGAAACGAGTGCTGCTAGACGCCGCTCAACTCACCTCGGACACCAGTCACTTTATCTTAGAGTTAATATATGTAGGCAAATCTACCAGAGTTAAGTAGGAATTTTTGGAACACGTGGGCCACCGCCCGACCGTCAACGCCGCAGAGATTTGTGCCGTGCATTAGGATTTGAAGCTGTTCGGATTGTGATTGGGTGGTAAATAAGGGCCCTGTGATTTGTGTTATGTTGTTAATGAATTCCGTTCGTTGTTTCTTGTACTTGGGACAGGAAAGGACGAAGTGACGAGGGTTCTCAGTTTTATACCCACAATCACATGCAGGGCTTGGACATTTTTGAACTTTGTATAAATGTGAGTTAAAATGCGTCATGTCTGTGCGAAAACGAGTGTGTAATATGTTCCCCTCCTTTGATCCCGCGGTATAGTAATATGGAGGGACAGGTAATCCTAGCTGCTCACGAAGTTCTTTTTTGTATGTTTTGTGTCCTAGTTGACGTATGGTTTCCGGTAACTGGTTCCACTGTTTACTGGTTGTTTGAAAGAATGAACGATTATAGCATGTTGTACGGTGAGGGGATCTACTGTGAGAGTTTGCGTTCCTAAGAGTGATGGTTGTGTCCTGTGCTCGTGTGTTCGGCATAATGGACATGACATAGTGTGGTGTGTGTTGTTTGCAGTCATTAAGCTTGTGGTACAATATGAGCCTGTGCATACGTCGTCTTGTAGTCAGTGCCTCCCAGCCTAATTCCGATCGTAATTTCTCAGTGGGTGTTCGAAAGAGTGTCCCTGTCACCAGTCTCGCGGCTCGATTTTGTAACGTCTCTAGTCTAGTGGAGTCCTTTATGGTAATGTGTCCGTCATACAAAACGTCACAATAGTCGAAATGTGGTCTGACGTAAATTCTATAAATTTGGTCGAGAATGGGGCGTGGTATGTACCGTGCTATGGGGTATAATGGGCCTAGTGTTCTGTTTATTTTTTTGCATATTTTGTTTACGTGTTCATGAAATCGGAGGTCTTTCGAAAGTGTTACTCCAAGATGAGTATGACTTTCTCCAATTGGTATAGGATCTCCTCCAAATGTTAATGCTGGTATTTGTTGCGTACGTTTATGAGAAAATGTTTGTTGGATTGTTTTTGTAGCGTTAAAGGTTATCACCCATTCCCGACCATAGTCCTGAATCACGTCCAAGTCATCCTGAAGTGAGAGCTGTGTCGCTTGTACGTCTTTAGTCGTGTGAGAAGAGTAGAGAGGTATCGTCGGCCATTTTGTGTCATTTTGTGTTTGATTTGATAGAGCGTTAAGGTAAATGAGAGCTAGCAAAGGTCCCAATACCGATCCCTGAGGGCAGCCTGCGTTCACAGTCCTGAAAGGTGAAGACGTGTTTCGTATGATTACTCGTTGTCGTCTGTTTTGTAGGTATGATGTAATCCAGTCTAGAAGGGATCCTGTTATGCCAAATTCGTATCTACATTTGTGTATTAGTCCTTTGTGCCAGATTTTGTCGAAGTATTTGGAAATGTCTAAGTAAATTGCAGTAAAGTCGCGTCCTTCATAAAGCGATTTATAAAGGTTGTGCGTCAGATAAAGAAGCTGGTGTTGTGTACTGTGATTCTTCTGGTACCCACTTTGTTTTTCTGTTAAGAGAGCGTTTTCTGTGAAATGTGAATACATTTGCTTGAAAACTATTTTTTCAAATACTTTAGATAGAGGTGAGAGAAGACTTATGGGGCGGTAGGAACTGCGGTCAGAAGGTGAGCCTTTGTTTTTAAATATAGGTCGAACATTCGCCTCTTTGAAGGCTCTAGGATAGATACCGTTCGTTAATGATTTATTAAACAGTTTGGAGAGTGGCTTAGCGATAAGAGCAGTCATTTTCAGGAACTTTATTGGGATTGCGTCTGGCCCAGTTGATTTATTCTGATCAAGAGAGTTAAGAAAATGGAGGACTTCTTGTTCTGATGTCGTAATATTTGTTAAAGTGGGTACCGGTTGTGCGTCTGGATTTGACTGAGGTGTCTGTTCGTCTGGAACGTTGAGAGTAGATTGTGTTGCAAAGTGGTCGTTGAGAAGTATAGCTTTGCTCAAGTCGTCTGTAATTATATCTCCGTTTGGTGTTTCTAGTGGCGGAATGGTGTCATCTCTAGAGCGGCCAGTTATGTTGCGCAATGTTTGGTGATATTTGTGAGGGTCTCGTTTTTGTGTTAGCAGTGTGTTGACTTGTCTCCTTACGTGCTGGCTTTTTAGACGTCTATTTATTGTAGTTACGTTATTTCTTTGGAATCTCCACCTATTCCAATCGTCATCAGTGTTAGTTCGTTTAGCAATTTTAAACAATTTGTCTCTTTTTCTTATATTACGTTTTAACTCTACATTTATCCAAGGTTTTTGGTCTTGCTTGAACTTTATATGTTTGATGGGAATTGAAACTCGGGCAGCGTCATGGAGGGCAGAGATAAATAGGTCTGTTGCTGCGTGGATTTCATGTCCTAATAAACTGTCCCAATCGGTATTTATCAATGTGTCGGTGAGTAGTGGTACATTTGTTTTTGAGTAATCCCAAATGTGCTTTGTGATTTGTTCTGTTTCTTTTGGTAGTGCTGGAACCTGCATTGATACGTAGACGGGAAAGTGGTCTAGTTGTGCGAAAGGTGACAAAGTGCCACTGCCGATAGTAATGTTATCATTGCTGGTAAAAATAAGGTCCCGCAGATTTTCTAAGTTGTCTGAAATTCGAGTTGGCTCTTTAATCAATTGTTTCAGGCCTAATGCGTCTGTCATGTCCTTGATTTTGTGATCGAATGCTGATATACCGTTGTGCTTATAAGTGTCTTGATGTAAATAAATATTGCCGGTATTAAAGTCCCCGAGTAAGAATATAGCCGTGGGGGAGTGCTTTTCAGCCTGACATACTGATTCTGCCAAGTTATCTGTGAATAACTGGTGATCGCCAGATGATAACTTTGGGGGAAGGTAGGAACAGCATATGATTAAGGTAAATGTATGAAGCTTTATTTTTGCCCAGACCCACTCGTGCCCACTTAACTCTAGTTCCATTAGGCGTTGTACGGGTAAAGATGCGTGAACGTAAATTGCCACCCCTCCTCCGTTTCTGTTTGTGTCTTGTCAGTGGTGAATGGAAACCTTTTATTTTGTACAGAGTGTCGTCAACTGACTCATCTAACTTGGTTTCAGTGAGAGCGATAATTTTTATCCCGTTGATGTCAATGCAATGTTGTAGCTCATCTAATTTGTTGGGTGCGGTGATGCTGTTTATGTTTATGTGGGCAATGTTTAGGTTTTGTGGCATTTGGTTCGGTACGGTGATAGGATGGTATGGCTGAGGATGGGCGGATGGCACGGCACTCCTCCCTGGCGGCGGTCGGTCGGCGGTCCGCGGTGTGGTTGCCGAGATGCACGGGGTGTCCGGTGTCACCAGCGAGTCGGCGGCTACTGCAACAGTAAGAGTCGTAGCGAGTGCCAAGTGGCGGCGGCGGCGGCGGCGAGCAACAAAACAATACGACGCGAAAAGGAACCAAAATAAATTATTAAATCAAGAGAACTAAAAAGAGAACTAAAGAGAACAACTAAATTCAATTAAATAAGAACAATTAAATCATATTACATAACGTAGGTAACCAATGGGAGGATGACCAATGGTAGGTAACCAATGGGAAAGAGTGGGGACGGCTGCAACTCATTGAGCAGGATGGAGTGCAGAGAGCGATAGCATTTGCCAGTAGGAAACTTTCGAAATCTCAACGCAACTACAGCACAACGCGAAAGAAGCTTCTCGCGTGTGTCTTATTTGTACAACATTTTCGCCACTATTTGCTTGGTAGGAAGTTCCGTCTGAGAACGGATCATGCCAGCTTACAGTGGCTCATGAACTTCAAACAGCCCTCCGGCATGATTGCCAGATGGCTGGAAATCCTCGCAGAGTTTGATTTCGACATCGTATATCGTCCTGGGGTTCAGAACACTGTCGCCGATTCTCTGAGTCGCCGGCCGCCTGACCGTGCCGACGCGGCGACACAAACTGGTGACTCCGCTGTCCGCCAGGTGGCAGCTGAATCTTGGTCACTCGGTTACCTTCGTCAGGAGCAGGACAAAGACGCGGGCATCAGTGAAATCGCCAGATTTTTTGTATTTTGTATTTCGACATCAGCTGACCATTTCCACACATCATGGGCTATTACAGGGTCATTGTCATACATGGTAAGTACATATTGCAGCTTACGCTTTGTCATTTAAAAAGCATTTAAAAACATGTGTAAAAACGCTACCATAGAAGACACTGGCGCCTAGATATTACTTTCGGCAGCCGCGCAATGCTCTCTAAACATTTTCTTTGCCAGTCTTGTGGACGAAGTGAGGACATCCGTAACATTAGAACCAAAATGACTGTTGAGCAGCGCCGCAGATAGATACACAAAATTTCGCTTCCCGTGATTCGTTCTGGGTTTGGGCAATGCCAGCTGGTCTGACTGTCGGGTACGACGGCCCACCACGTCTCGATTCAAAGTGAACTGACTAGCCAACATAGAAGGCTCACCGGTGGTAACAATCTTGTGTAGCATGCTCATGTCACAATACTCAATAAACCGTGCTGCCCCTAGCCAATCATACTGCTTCAACACGTCCGAGATGTGATCATATTTCCTACGTCCTGAGATTACTCTTGCCGCAAAATTAAATATCTTTTGAATTTTACCTATCCCCGTAACACTGGTCCCACCATACACTTGCACACAGTACCTGACATGAGAAAAAACCATTGCATCGATTAACCTGGGTAGTGTCCCTATAGGCAGCACCTGCTTGGCATGAAGAAGACCTACAAGAATTCCAAAACAACGATCCGCTATTTGCTGCACGTGTTGCTCCCACGACAGAAAACGATCCATGGTTACACCCAGATTTCTGACACTAGTCTTAGAATGGAGTATCTCTCCCATAAAATTTATAGACGTTTCACTTTCTAGACGCGACACTTGCCGCCTGTCGCCGCACACAATCAATTCCGTTTTACTGGCGTTTACCAGCATACCGTTCTGCTGAAACCATGTGGTCATTGTATCAAGAACCTCTTCGAGGCTCCTTTTCATCTCTTCTAAACGGCTCCGGGGACCGACAATACCAATTTGACTATCATCTGCATAACGGGCTTTAATAATTTTAAATCCATTAATTTCGTCGGGGATATAGCACGTCAAGTCGTTGCTAGCTACGTTATAGAGCAACGGTCCCAGACATGACCCTTGAAACGTTCCAATGTTGATTGGGAGAGAGTCCGAAAACGTTTCACCTACTTTTACCTGCTGAACATGTCCGCTAAGATAGCTTTCAAACCAATCTGAACTAATCTGTAATAATTCTAGTTTATTTAGCAACGTTTTATGGTCGATCACATCGAAACATCGACTTAAATCGATAAGCGTCAACAAACAAATCTCTGACCGATCCATGCCTTTCAGAATCTCGTCAGTCACTGATAAAAGCGCGGTACAAGTGGAATGATTTTCTCGAAAGCCATGTTGATCGTTACTGTATAAATGTTCTCTATTCAAATAATTGGTCAGCTGATTTAGAACAAGTTTTTCAACTACTTTAGTTATTGTTGGAATGTTAGTGACCGGCCTGAAATTTGATGCTATGCTGGGATCACCCTTCTTATGAAGCGGAATGACTGTGGCCCGTTTCCAGCTTTCTGGAACAGTGCCTGTTATGAAACTCTTATTGATGATCCGCAGCAGATAGCGACCTACAGCTGGAAAACATAGTTTCAAAATTTTAACTGGAATGTCTCCCTCTACGCATGAATTCTTATTTGGAACCGAAAACAGTCTTTCGCAGTTGCAACAGAGTTACTGGAGAAATCCGCAATTTCCCGGTATTTACTCTAGGTAATCTTGGATTTAAACGTTCGCGAGCTGACTGCGCGAAGTCCGCTGCGACTTTGTCGCGCGTTTCCAAGCCGATTGTCGTAAAGTACTGGTTGAGTTCGTTCGGAGTTAAATTTGACGGTTCTGTTGTCGGTCCCCGCTTTGGGGCGATGACCGGCTTCAGCTGCCGGTATAAGTCTGAAGGTGCTGAATTTCTGATACGATCTTCTAAATTTTGCCTACAATCTGCTCTTATAGCTCGTTTCGTCACTAAATTAAGATGCTTGTATGCCGGATCGTTGTTTTCCCTTGCACGTCTTCTCTGAGCCATGAGATCTAATGTATCTGGTGAAACATGCGGGCCCCTGGGATTATGCACTCGATATCGTCGAATCGGAGCGTGCACATCGAGCAATTCATTCAAACTGGACGCGAATGACAACCACTGCCTCTCACAATCGTCATCTGCATTGACTACAGTGCTCCATTCAGTCGCTGCTACATCTGCCAAGAATGCATCACTGTCGAACGATTTCCAGGCTCGACCTGTCCTATACAGCGCTTTCGACCTATCTCTCGGTACAGTAATCACAACATTTACACGATAATGATGGCTAGCGTGATCACAGCGTTCCACAGTACACGATGGCGGCACTTGGGCATTGTGAATTGCTTCAGACACCAAAATCACATCAAGTATAGATCGGTGATCACCACAGTAGAAAGTTGGTTCCCTAACAATACATTTCAAACCATATCTCTCGAGCTCAATCAATCTAGCGTTGGCCGTCGGGTTCGTCTGTGCATCGGCGTTGAGATCACCTGTCACCACAATGCGCTGTGACGGATACTGAGCAATGACACTCTGCAACTGTTCCTCAATGTCGTTAAAGTCCGCATGCACTTGAGAATGCACGGTTGATGGTGGACGGTACATACAACTTATTAACACTGCCTTTCTCTTATCGAATTTAACCTTAATCCATAATGCTTCAACTTGAGTCTGATCTGATGAGGCCACCACTTTGACAGTTTCTGCTTGCAAATCGTTTCTCACGTAAATTACAACTCCCCCACCAGATTTCTTCTTGCCCCTGACGCGGTCACATCTAAACACTCGGTAATCTTCTATTTCAATGTAACGGTTCGGAGTGGTTTGCTTTAAGTTCGTTTCAGTGAAACACAACACTTCTGGTCGCTTTTGACTGACTTCTGCTCTAATGTCTGCTAATTTCGGGAGCAGCGACTGCACATTAAGAAGTTCCAGTTTGACACCGCTACCAGTGACGTTGGCCGTCCTCGCTGTGCCACTCCCGCCGGCGGCGGCTCGTCTCTCCGTGGCGGTGGCGGTCTGACGGACGGTGAGCCGCTCCGGCAGCACGAGGCAGCGGTCGCGGCCACCGGCCGACATGGTCTCCCCCGCATCCCGACGCCCAGTGGAGGCAGCCGCCGCCGTGCGTGGTGTCACGGCGTCCTCCCTCGGCCCGGGCGGCCGCGGGCGGTACCCTACGGTCACTGGAATGCGCCGAGGGCTGGCGGGGTCGGTCTCCGCTGCGAGCGGCGCCAGGCGGTCGGCGGCGGCCGGCGGCTGCGGCTGGGACTGGGGCTGGGGCGGGGCTGGCAGGGGCGGACTCAGCTTCTCCGACCAGGGGTATCGTGACCAGAGGGCTGCTGTACTCTGCTGGTGGTAGGTCGAGTTGCAGCTCGGATGGCCCAGCTCTACGCCACCGCAAACGCCTCCCCGCCCGCCTGCCTCTGCGGTGCCTGCCTCCGCCATTGCCAGCCACTACCGAAGCGCCGGCTGGTGGTGACTCGTCGCAACTGGTTGGGGCCGAGGCTCCTCCTCCTCGGCGAAACCGGGACGCGGTAGAAAACCCTTGCCTGTCGCTGATTGGCGGAACAGCCGATCCACCTCTTCCAGTGGTGTCGGCGGGTACGAAACCACGCAGGGCCGTCTTGTCAGAGCCAGCGTTGGGTCTGTATAAAGAGTGGGGACGGCTGCAACTCATTGACGGCGTGTTGTACCGGATGTACAAGCAACGTGCCGGCGAGCGAGAGAAATTGCAACTGATCGTGCCGCGGCACCTCGTGCCGGGTGTTCTCACGTCCCTGCATGCAGGGCCATCTGGAGGGCATTTCGGATCAGATAAGCTGCTCGAGCAGGCTCGAGTCAGATTCTGGTGGCCAAAAATGGCGGCTGAGGTGGAAGCGTTTTGCAGGAAGTGCCAGCGTTGTAGCTCGCAAAGCAGACCTTCCCGGAAACCTCGCGCCGCGATGGGGGAGTTGTTTTCAGACGAGCCATTTTGACACCATCTCTATTGATATTCTAACTGGACTTCCGACCACAGGGCGCGGAAACACCCATTTTCCCAAAACTCGCTTGGGTGGACATTTTTACTTCTGCGCTTTGGGTGGACTCGTTAGGAATCATAGCTATGACGTCAGGCCTGTGCTCACATGAACAGCAAAAGGACACCTTTACACCACCAGTTCCTCGAGAGAAACGGGCCCATAGCCTACCTAAGAGAAGCGATGTAAATTTGGTATCAATTTACGTTTGTATGGACTCAGAAGAAACAATATTGGTTTTGGTGGACGCTGAAATTTTTCCGGTTTGCGTGGACTCCGACGTTTGAGGATACATTATCGTTTTGGGTGGACAAGTGAAGGAATTTTTCTCAGTTTGTATGGACCCGGGAAAGTTGGGCGGATTTACCGCCAAGGTTGAACTTTCAACTTGTATGGCCATTATTTTCAATGGGAAGTTGCAGGTTTGAGTGGACGATCCACGACCTTGCCAATGCACCCGAACTCTGGATTTGGCGCCATTATTTAAAAAAACGCGCGAAGCACAAGGCGAAAAATGTTGTTTCGGGGGACACATTAGGTTCAAAACTTTGGTATGGATGGACGCTGAAATACTTCCTGAACCCGTGTCTATCAAATATTCTGAGCGAGATCGGAGGCAGCCGCCAAGGCGAAACAACGAGCGTTTCAAGATGATTTTTTACGGAGGACAAATATACATTTTGCGAAGATACGGTATTATGGCATGGTGCTGTGGTGGTAGTCATAATGAACTGACAAGCAAATCCTCCGGCACGAGGTATACCTACCTGCTAAGCTCGCTTGGAGACTCCCAGCGGCTGGTAGCCCGGGCTGGAGGAGTGGCACACTGGGCGGCTTGGGGTCACTATGGTAGTGTCACGCAATACGCCTCTCTATCTATAAATGGAAGAGTTTTGGTGTGGATGCCGCGAAACTTTCGGCTCGAGTTGCATGTCAGTGCACAAAGCTACCTATGTTTTAAAACGTTAATTCGGGGGACACAGGCGTAGGAACGGCGAGGGCCAGGGGGGCCATGTCCCCCTCACTTTTCGGCCGAAAAAATAAATCCTTAATTTCTCTCCATAGATAAACATAGACCGGCAAACGATTTACCAGGGCGAGAGGAGCCTAAATCTGCAAAGAAAATTGGCATAGGGGGAGGGGGGGCTCCACGCAAGGCGAGATCAAAGTTTCAGTGGCCACCTCACTTTTCGTGACATTCCTACGTCCCTGGGGGATACATATACAATATTGCGGAATGCATGGACGGTGGAACACCACCCGAGCATAATCAACTTCATAAGGACTTCGCCCCCCCCCCCAAACTTACTGACCACCCAGCTCCCTCCTGACCAGTGGCCACCCACCCAGCGCCCTCCTGACCAGTGCCCAGTGCCCTTCTGACCTCTGTGCCATCGGCCCTGCTGACCACCAGGCGCCCTCTTGTTCACATGTCACCCTCCTAACCATCCGGCGCCCTCAGACTGTACAGCGCCCTCCTGACTTTGTTCGGTTATTGGGGTTTAGGGCACGACGACTACACAAAGGTCATTATGCGCCCATAACGTCTGCGCCCTCCTGACTGCTCAGCACTCAACTGCTTAACGAACCTTTCACAACCCAGCACCCTTCCGACTGCAAAGAGCTCTCCTGAGTGCTCAGCGTCCTTTAACAACCCAGCGCCCTTCTTACCACACAGCACCCTCCTGACCACCCAGTGCCCTTCTCGTCGTCCGTTGCCCTCCTGAATATTCAGCTACCTTATGACCACGCTACGCAATCTTAAATGTTCAACGCCCTTCTGGTCGCTCCGCGCTCACCTCACAGCTCAACTTTCCCCTCACCACTCAGAGCCCTCCTGACCACCCAGTGCCCACCTAACCCTGCTGCCAAGCCCAGCAAGTGTGTTGAAGCCGTCAGTCGGTATACAGTGACGGTTGATGGAGGGGGATGGGGCGCCGACTCCTACTGCTTCCGCCCCTGGCCCTGAGGAGGTACTGGGACCGCTGAGCAGTGGCAGCTGCTGGAGGACACCGGCTCCCGGCGTCCCGCTGCTGGTGCTGGGGCCGCCGACCAGTGGCGGCTGCTGGAGGACACCAGCTCCCGCTGCTGGGTGCTGGGGCCGGACACCGGCTCCCGCTGCTGGTGCTGTGACCGCCGACCAGTGGCGGCTGCTGGAGGACACCGGCTCCCGCTGCTGGGTGCTGGGGCCGGACACCGGCTCCCGCTGCTGGTGCTGTGACCGCCGACCAGTGGCGGCTGCTGGAGGACACCAGCTCCCGCTGCTGGGTGCTGGGGCCGGACACCGGCTCCCGCTGCTGGTGCTGGGGCCGCCGACCAGTGGCGGCTGCTGGAGGACACCAGCTCCCGCTGCTGGGTGCTGGGGCCGGACACCGGCTCCCGCTGCTGGTGCTGTGACCGCCGACCAGTGGCGGCTGCTGGAGGACACCGGCTCCCGCTGCTGGGTGCTGGGGCCGGACACCGGCTCCCGCTGCTGGTGCTGGGGCCGCCGACCAGTGGCGGCTGCTGGAGGACACCGGCTCCCGCTGCTGGGTGCTGGGGCCGGACACCGGCTCCCGCTGCTGGTGCTGGGGCCGCCGACCAGTGGCGGCTGCTGAAGGACACCAGCTCCCGCTGCTGGGTGCTGGGGCCGGACACCGGCTCCCGCTGCTGGTGCTGTGACCGCCGACCAGTGGCGGCTGCTGGAGGACACCGGCTCCCGCTGCTGGGTGCTGTGGCCGCCGACCAGTGGCGGCTGCTGGAGGACACCAGCTACATGGAGACAGCTCCACGAGCTGTGGAAGCAGCTCGTGGAGCTGTCTCCATGTATTGCTATGAAACGGGAAGTTTCTCGGGATCGATAAAACGAAAAAAAACACGAAATGATAAAGCGAAAAACGCATGTCGTGGAGCCAGGCCAGGCCAGGCGTTGTCATTGCGAATCTGTTCATGACTACCTTGAATAGCATGGTAGCGTCTGTACCTCTCGTCCTCGTGTGTAATACCCCTCGATTCTAAAAAAGGTTTATTCAAAATTGCGCTGTCTTCCAGGATCACCATCTCTCATCTGACGTGACAGTTAAGCCATAAAGTCCAGTTCTACCAGTTCTGACGCCATACACAAACACAGGGCTGTGTTTGCGCTCTAACGCAACCACCACACTTGGTGCTCTGTCACGGCACTTCTTCTACGGCACTAAGAAGTGCCGTGACAGGCATCCAGATTCTCCCCAAGTCTCGCCTCCGTGGACCGCAGAACATTTGCCACCTTGGCAAGTTCGACGGTGCTATCTTGCAAACGGTAATGCTTTCGGTGAACCTTTAAGTCATGACCGAGGTGTGATGCCAGTTGGTCCATTTCGGTGTCGTTGAGGTTCATTACTTGAGCCACTGTGGCCAAGTACTTCCGCATACTTGTTGAAGTGATGTGGCCCACGCCGGCTCTCTCGCACGCCCGTTTCAATGCATACCATGCATTGATGTGGCTCCCCCTTGGAGATCTTCCGAACAAAAATCCGCCTTCTGCGTCAAGTCCCACAAAGGACCGAGACGCCACCAATGTGTCGATGGCCTCTTTCTCCTCCGGCGGCAAGAGGACAGGGACGGTCCTGTCCCGTTTGCCACTCGTCTTGATTAGTGTCATCACCCCCAAGAGCTTTTTTTCCTCTTCATTTAACGATTGGACCACTGTTTCATTCTGCGTGTGATCTACCCTGTTCGTGTAGTCTGTCAACTTGATCTTCACAGCTTCACCACCTCTGCGCTTGTTGAATACCATGAGAGACAGCGCGGTGCTCTCTACCAGCTTGTTGTAGTTTTTCCGGGTGTCTTGTTCGTCACAGGACTGCAGTTTCGCCGTATCCGTCTTAACTTCGTTTTTCAGGAGTTCTGAAAGCAGCTTCATGTCCTGCGTAGATGGTACGCCGTCGTTTTTCTTCTGCCTTCGTGTGTTTGCCGTGTGGTGCGAGGCTCTGTTGACCCGATCACCCCATTCCATCTGGTGAAGCCGTTGAAACCCGGCCAGTATCTTCTGATGGTCATCATCACCACTCTTGATAGCACTGCTCAGCAGCACATGAATCACTTTGCCAAGGGCCTGGCCTATTACTCTGGGAACCGAAGGTATCTTGAAGCCTGGCCGTCCATCAGTTTCTTCATAGCCACCCAGCTTTTGGCTTATTTCGACGATCATGTCGAAGCGAGCAGGACAGCACAGTTCTCGCATAGACATCTCCCCCCGCTCCATCTCCTTTGCCATCATCAGGACCTTCGCAAGCAGCTTGAGGCGGTTTTTCAGAACTTTGCTTTGATTCGGTGTTTTGCCTTTAGTCTTCATTGTGTACCGAACATAGTCCAACAGTGTCGGGTCGGACATGACAGCATCGCGTACGTTTTTGTCCCTTATCTCTTCCACAAGCTTGGGGATGGTCTCATCGTCTTCAACCTGTAGCAGCAGAGTTTCGGCTTCCGCCATGATTGTTCTCACCGGCTTCCCATTCCTCTCAAGACAGTTCTCGCCATGCTTGTAGAGGTCGCTTTTCAACATGAACGCCTTGCACGAGGGACACGGCAAGAAGCTTGAGATCGGGATCCCGGTTCTTGAAGGCCTCCTCCGAAGCAGAAGCTCGCCGTGGCACGCCTCTAGCACACGCATGTTGTGGTCATAATTACCCTCATTCAAAAGTTTCAAGAACTTGGCGTGCTGCTCAGGTTTTGTTGAAGCCGATGCCTCCCGAACTCGTGATTCAGAAGCATGCACAGTTTGAAGATGTCGTTTCATCTTTTGTTTAATGATTTTTCGGCAATACAGGCAGCTGTTGATGGTGTCATAACGCTTCCGTTTTGGCGCCGTTCGATAAGTCACTCCCAAGCGCAGTCCAGGCAGCAGTGACCTGAAATGACACAGAAATGCAAATAGTATGACGATCCGTATGCTAATGCACACTTTGTCCGTCCATCGGTCTACTAGTTTGTCAGAACAAATCAGCTCACAAAGTTCAACGCAGTCCATCCTACAGTCTAATCCAGCTTTGCCTTGTCGAAAGTCCAGTCTACTGTCCAAAAAACACAATGCAGTTGAAAGTAAAGTTTAGTCCAGATAACTGATCGATTCATTCCACAGTCCAGTCCATTTTATTATAAGCCCACGGCCCAGAACTACGATGTGTCCCTCACCAGTGTAATCCAGAACTGCTGCGAGTCCTTATAGGGGGAGGAGATTGATGCAAGCCCCTCTGCCGAGTGGCCCGTAATTGAGCTATCGCTTCGCTTTAAAAAAGGAGCACCTTGCTTGTGGCAATAGCAAGCTATTGATACCTGAGGTAAAGGTAATGAGTTTATTGGCGGCTACTGAGTTCAAGTCAATCACCTGAAAACCACCAATTTCCATTTTTATAGATATGACTTTTAAATAAACTCGAGCCGTGAACATGGTCTGTAAAAAGTGTTACCGAGACATTTCAGGTATCAATTGAACTTTCTCCCGTTCAATGGTAAAAAGGCTATCTCAGGTCACGACCTTGGTTGAGCCGCAATGATTCATTACCTAGTTTCAACCATGGCTGTGCTTGACTCATGACTCATTAACTCAACTCTGACTCAAATGAGCCGAGTCAAAGTTGAGTCAGTCAATACAATTTTGAGATTGAGTTGTGTCAGAGTAGTCAGTCAGGAAAACTTCGAGATTGAGTTGAGTCATCCTGCCGATTATTGAGTCAACTTGAGTCTAATCATTCTTTTGAGTTAATTATATAATGCAGTGACTTGAAAGTAGCAGTTTTCAGGATTGGGCAGATTGAACATGGCGTCCATGGCTTTGTATGGAAAGAATTGCATTGTTCCGACCGCCCCCTCCCCCACCCCCGGTTAACAAATTGAAGTGATGTTGAGTCAAAAAGAATTCACTCATTGTTGAGTCAATGCTGAGTCGACTTAAGGAACTTTCAGTGCCTCATTGAGTCAGAGTTGAGTCAGTCAAGGAAATTTATAAATTGAGTTGGGTCAGAGTTGAGTCAGAGTCCTACAGAAATGAGTCAGAGTCGAGTCAGTCGGTAACATTTGAGTCGAGCACAACCCTGGTTTCAAATCATATTTATGTAAAATAAGGGTCATGAAGAATGAACCAGTGTTCCAAAACACCCTAGAGTGCACTGTAAGTCGAAAACGTCATCTGAGGTTACAAGAGGTCAATGACCTCGGCTCATCTTTGGAAGGTCGTGACATGAGTGTATACTATAAAAGACACATAGTTACACCTGTTCATGTACTTATACACGACAAACACGAGAATTGCTGCGAGTTATATGCAGCCATATGTCACGGAACGTCATTTGCACTTGACAAGACCTCGGGCTAAATGTCAGGGATCATTAGGGTACGCTTTTTAATTTGCAGATTAGGCGTCAGATTAATAATGGAGTGTTCCCAAAATTACGCTGTGATAGGCAGATAAATACGCGGGTTCGTCCCGAAAACCGCTGGGGTTGCCAACTTCACACTGGCGAGAGACATACCAGCAATAATTTTGTAATGACCTATTGAGTTCATAGCGTAGTCAAGAGCACGGCTCAGTCGACTTCACAGCACAAATTATAAACCACTAAAAACACATTGCAAGCCATAAACCAGTCAAGAACACAGTAGACCAATCGTTCGGAACAGAGCAGTCCAGTCGAATAGTTCGGAACAGACCAGTCCAATATATCAGTCCAGAACACACCAGATCGGTCGTCCACAACAGATACAATCAAATGTGTACCAGACCACAGTAAAAAAGTACACTACATACCAAAGTGCAGTAAAGACCACTATCAAAGCGAAATTTAACCAAGTTTACAATAGAGGCCACAGTCGTGTCCAGTCTGGTACAAAGCAACGCGTAGTCCAATAACCAGTTACAATAGCGCCAGTCCAAGTCACCATCAACCGGATCGGACAAGCTGGAGCATTGCACGACACATCGAAAAATCAACAGGTCATTTTTACACCAGACCATTTATTTTGATGAAACCATGTCAATAGGGTTCTCTTGTGGTGACCATCTAGCATTTTCACCATCTGAAGCCGATAGTGACAATGCCAGACCCCTGTAACCAACGTTCCGGATATACAGCTTCGGAAATTTCCGAGGGTCCACTGTGCAGAGCAATTTTTAAAGAACTATAGCTCCTAAACCAACAGAAACACGTTCAACTAATTATCGCTTTTGACATCAATGCACCTGTGAACAGCTTGGCTATATCCGTTTTGTATAATTTTATTTTGACTATGAAGTTATAATTATCAAACGTTATTGGCAAAAAGCGTCCGTGACCTCATATGGTCTGACATGACCCTGAGGGGAGGTCATTGGGCCTAAACTGCACCTTGATCAAGAGTGGCCTAATATAAGAGGATCTTGAGAGAATTGGAATGATTTCTTTCGTACTTTCGGAATAAAGGACATTATAATATTCTCCCATTGCCTTATAATGGGGAGGTCGTAAAAATTGACCTGACCTCAGGACATCAATCTATATTAAAATTCCGAGATATGCTTGTAAATACTGATGGCCTCGTTCAATCTTTGAAGTTTCATATTGATCCCATCAAAACTGTAGCCATGGCACAATCGCAAACATTTTCGTAGGAAAGGTCACTTGACTTGATCTGGTGACCTGACGTGAGATGACCCGGGGACAAATTTTCGGGAAAGGTGCGGAAAGGGTATCGAATGTTTGCCAAAAAGGCGGCGCCGTCTTTCCGCTATCCTCGAGGGAGGAGCCTAAACGTCCCCCCCCCCCGCCAAGGGTTAAAATATAAAATTGATGTCATAAAAAAAACACAAAAAAATAGCAATCTGAGATAGACAAGTTGCCGACCGGTTCATTGATGTCAATAATGATACATGGGTTAAACGGTTTCCACTGTTAGTTAAAGAGCTACGGTCTTAAATGGTCTGGTGTCAAGAGTTTGTTGATTTGTCGACGAATGCCCAAGTATAAAACAATTGAAAACTCACAGTTCCTCCGACACGCAGGAAGGCGGTACTAGCGAGTCCCGATCACCGGAGTCCGGGTCGCCAGACGATGCAGGGAATGAGGACACCTGCACTGGTTCCTCTGTCTCGGTCGCGCTCATACTAAGACGAGGAGAACAGCACGTCAAAAATGGACGGTGCAAAATCGAAATATCAAGGTACGAGTAGGCATACATTGCACACAAAAGCTAACGGGCGCCTATCTGGAGCGGAAAGTTTAATCCCCTCGCCAATTTTCGCCAGAGCGTGAAAATGACAACGGATATCGACGCGATACTTGCAATACCTTACACACAAAACCAGTCCAAAGCAGGCCACTACATACCACACCTCAGTCCAGTCAAGACCACAATTGACAAAAAGTAAATCCCGTTTACAGTACAATCCACAGTCGCGTCCACAGTCCAGTACAAAACGATACATAATCCAAAAACCGAGCACGATTACCCGGCCCGAATCTCCATTAATTATGCAGAACATGGTATTTTCGGCTTATAGGATAGAAAATAAATGAAAACTCACAGTTCCTTCGACACGCAGGAAGGCTGTACTCCTGGCCAGTCCGGATCACCGGAGTCCGGGTCGCCAGGCGATGCAGGAAATGAAGGCGCCTGCACTGGTTCCTCTGTCTCGGTCGCGCTCATACTAAGACGAGGAGAACAGCACGTCAAAAATGGACGGTGCAACATCGAACTATGGCGATAACGCTTGATTCACACCTGAATAGGATGGTGGTCGAATCGTAAGCGGATGGGATGAAATGTAATAGCGTAGTATTCTGTTGCCAGATCACGCTGCTACCAGATCCCACCTGTTTCCATATACCATTAGCATTATCCGCTTACCATCCCATAACAATCTGATCACCATCCCGTCCCGGTGTGAATCGCGCTTAAGCCTCTATAAGTTGAACATCTGTTCAACTAATTATCTGTCCACAAACACACACAAAAAAGGCAACCCTTCTTTTATAAGGCAGGGCTTCTTCTTTCTTCCAACCACGAGCATCAATAAATGTTCATCAAACTCGTACCTTGTCTGAGGAGGCGTGCGACGTGGACTGGGTTCGGCTGGCCAGTCATCCCCGGACGAAGAAGACAGAGACGACCCCGGGCGCCAAGATTCGGCCGATTCAACACTGGTAAGACATAATAAAACGTTAGGAATTATTTGGCTCGTAAGGTTGCTTGTAAGGTTGCTTAATCAACCTTACTAGTCAGGCTTATTAAGACTACAGCAGCTTCGCTTTCATCTGACGGCTAGCGGGAAACCATGTGCGCCACACCCACGGCATTTGTCGAAGTTACATAAATGCTGGTCAGATGCACCCTATTGGGGGAGGGGGGAGGGAGGGTGAACAGAAGAGGTGGCTGTCAGCTCAGGGCGTGACGACGTTTCATCAGATACTGTCAGCTCAATGACGTCTAGAAAAGAGGTAATATCCATTGCATTTCAACTCTGTGTAATGACCTCTTGACCTGCGATGACCGTTTGACCTTGGGCAAAGACAACTGTCAATTTAGACCTGGAATGTGTCGAAGCGCAGTCTACAGACAAAACTTGCTCGGAGTCGACTGATAAATACCAGAATCTTCCCCTAAAACGACGGGGTGGCGACCGAAGTAAATGACATTCTCTACAAATCGCTTAACTCAGATTTTCGAAAGTTTTGGTTTTTGATCCCCAAAATTAGAGATAAAAAATCTGTAAAAATGACCACATAACCACCACATAACAACCACATAACAAATGGCCACAATTTCGAAAATAAACAAAAGCGGGATATTTGTCAGAGAACCATCTATGAGCAACCACCATGTCAAATTTGAACTCAATATCTTTATTCTTGACCCCCAAATAACTCGTAATAAATGTTCCATTTTATGACATCATTTTTAATTGCAATTTTTGCCGTTTCTAGACCAAGTACGCAACAACAAATGACACCAATGGATTTCTGAGACAAAACTGGTCCATAATCAAGTGTCTTTTTTAACACATTGTGCATTTCAAAATTTGAACTTTTTGACCTGACCTTCATTTTAAATGAAGTAAGATGACAAAAAGACCGTCACCATCGAGTGCTACGTCCGAAATAATCCATAAAACACACGTGTCACACGGCTTTCATATTACTTTTGCATATAGTGACTCCTACTCTAGCAATAGTAGGATTGGAGGTGTTTCGGCTGAGTTTGGGCGCGCTGCTATCGATAGTCTGGTCTCTGCAGCCAATAATTCGAAAACACATGACCTTTTAAAACGAAAACACAACGTATTAACTTTTTAAGAAAATGAAAAGTGTGCTTTAGAATGGTCTCATTGAGAGCTTTCGATTACCGCCTCGCGCGTCTCGCTACGGCTAGTGGTTCGAGATTTAGGCAGGGGTCAGAATCTGCCCCATCCCCCCGTTCGGCTGAATACCCCAGCAGGGCGCGGATTAATTGGACAGCACCCTAGGTGTGTCCAATTAATCCTCAATGAGACCCTCAATGAGACCTAGAATGGTCTCATTGAGAGCTTTCGATTACCGCCTCGCGCGTCTCGCTACGGCTAGTGGTTCGAGATTTAGGCGGGGGTCAGAATCTGCCCCATCCCCCCGTTCAGCTGAATACTCCAGCAGGGCGCGGATTAATTGGACAGCACCCTAGATGTGTTTTAGGACCCCCGTCCCGTAGGTGCATGGTGAGTCGGCGGCTGAGTGACGTTGTGTGACGGATGTAGTATACGTAACGGGTAGCACAGTACCCGGTAGAACACTTAAAAAAACGGTATACTACGTTGGTCTGCTGTAGTGTCGTTATGTTTTTCTGGTAGTTAAGCATGACGATGTTCGTGGTGTCTTTATAGTACATTTTGAGATATATGTAGTGGTCCAGCTGTGCTGGACTTAATTTTTTCGTGACGATGTCACGGATTACATGTTCCGTTCTTTCTCCATGCTGGTGTGAGGATGTTCCTGTAATATATGTCAATGTTATTGGGTCTCCTGCATGTGAAATCAAATTATTTACATCAATGTCAGGAGAGAAACAAACCATTCAACTTTTCGGGTTGTGCAAATATATGCCTTCTAGCGGAATCATCTTACATTTCCTCGCCGATGTCCTCGCTGATGACTGACGGTTGCACCACCGACTCTTGGTGACTGTCAGGCTGTGTCTGAGTAGGCGCCGTCTGTGCTCCGGCTGCCTCGGCAAACGCTGCCGGGCTCACCGACTCCGTCATACGCCTGCAGAAACAGATTGGACTAAATCAGACAACACACGTAACACGCAAAAGACACACGCACGCACGCACGCACGCACGCACGAACGCAATAGTTATTGACAACAAACCATGACAACAAACCAAAACCATGATCAATCAATAGTTATTGGCAACAAACCGTTTATGACGTCATATGACCTCGCGTGACCTCGTACGAGTCACCGGTCAAATATTGCACCTGGGTCATCAAGAGTGGCCTATGATACGATGATACTGTAATAATTGAACTGTTCTAATTCGTATGTTGGAAATAGAAAGCATTTTAATATTTCCCCATTGACTTATAATGGAGAGGTCACGTGATTGACCTGACCTTAGGTAACCGAAATACAAAATCGAGATAAACGTTTTGTAGGTACCGATGAGGTTATGGAATCCTGAAAGTTTCATATCTACCGTACTCAAAAACTGTGACCGTGGCACGACCTCAAACGTTTTTGGAGGTGGTGTCACTTGACCTGACCTGATATGACCTGGGGTAACATTTTTCACACAATATGCGGAATTGATGTCCAAATAGCTTTGCAATTTTTTTCGCCGTTTTTACGCTATCGGCGAAAAACATGAGGGGTCAATTTGACCCCCCACCAGGGCGAGGGTTAAATCGCACGCCGGGTTATTGATGATGATAATGTCAGATAACCAAGCAATGATACTAAAAACGTGTAAACAATTCAACGTGGAAATCAGCCGTAACCTTTGCAGAACGATTGCTGTGACCATTGTGATGCACCGAAATCTTCACCAATCACCGACGTCTTATGACGGGTCGTTTTGGAAGACTTTAGAAGATAAAATACAATATTGCACTCATCCAAATGCAAAACGAATAGTCAAGTGAAAATCAGCGTGTCTCATTCGTCCGGTTTAATGCGGTTTAATAATTTAACGAAATATCAAAATAGACGTGCAACCAGTCAATTGTTTAGATCGATGGGGGATTTATCGGGTGATCCTGATAGAACATATACAAATGAACACGTGTACAATATGTTAAGTCAATATGTCAATTCTTATGGAAGTTATGGTCTTTTGTGTTACCTCGTATTGCTTGTCCTGATTTGTCGTCCGCACCCCGTAGACTGATTGTAATCGCTTATATAGACTTTGATTAAGTTTCGATATTAATGACATAATTTGTAGACTCGAATATTGATTTTGAGCCACTAATACGAACAGAATCAAAACTTTGATAAATGAGAACATATAGTTCATTAGCATCGAATGAAAATGTGCTACATGTGAAATATGAAGGTGCATCTGGCGTCGACTTGTGCGTTGACTGTATGGGTAGCACTTACTCTTGTATGTCGGCACCTGAAGGACTCGCTGATTCTGCATCACTACTATATGACCACGGGATATCGTGCAAATTCAGCCACTCTTCGACACCACTGAAAATGAGAAAACGATGATTCAATCAAAGCGATTTTCAAATGTAAATGCTACAACAGTAACATTTCAGATATTTATGGATCTCGAGTGGGATAAAGCACAGATGCGACTAATCGTATTTCGCGATTTATTGATTTATTCTTCATTATCGCATCTACTGACAGGCGAAGTCGTTTAGATAAAACAATAAATACACTATATAATACACATTACACACATATCACTACATAAATCACATGAGTATCAGGTATCACATTACCACACAACCTAATAGCTACAAACTTAAACTACAGAGTTAAAATATACTTTATCACCTTGGCTCTAAAAACGGCAAAACTGTCGTAAAAGATGTCTACGTTAAAAGCACTGCCCATAAAGGCGTTCATGACTCTCGGGATTCTGCAGAACATCCCAGAGTCAACAGTCCTCACTCGAGCCCGAGGCACGGTAAAAAGCGAGGCGGTGCGGGTCGATCGAGGTGGCACGTGTAGGGGAATCGACTCGAGCGAGACCGGAGTCCACTTTCTCCCGAATGATATTCCTAAAAAAGCAGGTCATGTTGCATTCTACGAGATGCAAGTGATGACATTTTAAAATGAATCAGAAGGCTACCGTAAGAGAGGGGAAATCAGCCTTTCCGGAGGATGTATGAGAGATCAGCCAGATGAGGAACTTGGGATATCGGTCAAAGGAAATGACACCGTTAGAGTATACAAGCTAGATGATTAGCTTCGCTCTTCTATTATAGATCTTCGTTAACACGCTCACTGCCGAGGATTCATTTCCGTCCCCTCTGTTTTGTTTTGTCATAGCGAAAAGCGAAACATGTATCGCAGTCAAATTGTGCACAGCTACTGGCCCAGGGTTGGCAGGTGGTGGCAAAAAGTGTGTTTTTGCCACTGGTTTTAACCGGTTAAAGGAAATAGTTCACCTTCAACATGGGGTTTTGAACTGAGATAGCAGTTTTGTAGCCCGTGTTCGAAAAACCCTGTCTGCAAATTGTGTCGGCTGAAAAGACTCCAGCCGAATATATTTGATTTTTAGGCGGAGGAATGCGGGGCTTATAGAAGAATGTTAGGAATGCGGGTCTTATAGAAGAATGTGGACCCTGGATCGAGGCTTCTAGTCCGTCAATCACCATGCACGTAGCGTTCATCATAGTTCGAGCGTGTTCTACTTTAAATCTGATTGGCTGAGACATTGTTTTCATCCGCGTGATGGGAGGAGCCAGATTCAATACGCATGCATATAGTTTTGATGAAATTGATAATTTGCGACCTTGTGTTCAAAATTGACATGTTTGGTGTCCATTTCTGGGAAGATGAAAAGAAATTGTAATGCAGTATTTAATAAAACATGCTATCACAAGTTTTCCGAAGGTGAACTATTTCCTTTAAAACCGGCTGGCAAAAAAAAACCTGGTGGTAAAAAGTGGCAAAAATACAAATGAGACAAACCCTCACGTTGTTTGTTCTCTGTATCAATCTAAATATACAGCAACATATTGCAGACCATTTTAGTGATTTTTTTTTGTAGGATCAAAATAGCGAAGTGTTGTAACTTGTAAGCCAGGCGAGCTAATGACAGTCAATCTAATAACAGACATTGTCAATCCATACCGTGCATTGGTTCCACTTCCCATCAGCTTAGTTTGGGTTGAAGAGTGACCTGTTTACTATGGTACCAAGTGAAGCTTAGTTGCTGAGCCCTCGAACATCTGCTGGAGCACCCCCGAGACACCGAGGACCCGATCATCACATGCACGACTCCAGATCGGCGCTAGCTGCCTCCGTGAGGGGCCTGTGGCGCAGCACTCCCTGCAAGGAGCAGAGGTCTGGCATCGCCTCCTCGCTATCTCCGCCTAGGGCCGGCCGGTCACCCTGCAGTGGGTCCCTTCACACTGCGGGATCTTCGGGAACGACGCGACCGACGCGCTGGCGAGTGAGGTGGCAGCCATGGCGCAGGATGAAGCCCCGCTCGACATGACTACCATCTACCGAGCGACGACCCAGCTGGTCAGAGAGGGCGGCCAGAGAGAGACCAGGCTACTCTGGCGGCGCCCGGTCGGCAACGGGCTGGTACAGGGAGTTGATGGGCATTAAATATCCACGCCGATCACCAACATGGACAGGACAACAGCGATGGACGTGCACCAGATGCGGACTGGCCGTTGGAGCGGCTCGGCCCAGTTCCTGCACGAGATCGGCCGCAACCCGTCCCCCAACTGCCACCAGTGTCGAGACTGCGAGGCCGCCAGGTGCCCACTGTGCGGCGAGGTGGCCGACACACAAGGCACATTCTGCTGACCTGCGCGGGGGCTGATTGTTGGACTAAGGCTTCGCGCTTTCGGCGCTCAGCCATCGTCTGAATGAACACTCACCTTCTAGCATCTGCATCATCTTCCTCCCGGCACATCGGCAGAACTTTCGCCGCCGCAGGCCCTGGGAAAAGGAATAAAGACAATAAACTGACTGAATAGCCATCAAACTATATCGTCGATTTCATCGGACGTTACATCCTATACAAATTGCGTTTGAAATCGCCATACAATGGAAGGAACATAAGCAATCACATTATTATAGCTTCGGTGGAATATTAGTATATTGTTAAATTGGGAGCCGTAGGATTTGAAGACTGATAGTCTTTAGAATGGTCCTTCGTTTTGGACGTTTGGTAACCGAGCATAGCATTGCTGAACTACCTCCTGAACATCGATCGCTAATGCCTATAGCTTAATCAATGAGTAATTGACTCAGTGATAAATAGAACTGACGATCATGAGAACATGGGAGTGAACCTACAACTAAGCAGAAATGCACTTACGATTGACATGTGAATTTCACATCCGTAAATACACACTCAAATAAAAATGCTCAAATGACAAATAAAGTCTACATGAATATCAGCAATATATTATGCATTCAGATTGTTACAAATATAAGTCAAGTGTGCTGGATATTTACTCATTAGGCGCCACTAAAATGCGTCCAACATACGTACTCGGTTTGGGCGTTTCTGTCAGGGGCCGTTGGCGATGGACACCCAAAGGTGGCGTCCGCATCTCTTCCTCTTCTGTGAACATCCAGGAGTTATCAATCAGAACACATGCAAGTTTATTGCGAAACCATAGCTCATCTAAATATACTCTATCAATCGTGAGCTTTAGATAAAGCGAATGCGAGACCCATTGGACTACTATTGTGTTAATATCGCCAGCACGTTTACGAATTGTGCATTATAACCCGCCTGTGCGTGTGCCGCCATATGGCCTGCGATGATCTAGTTGATCCGAGGTAATTTTTGGATTGGACTTTGCAAAATTCAATAGATACGAAATAGATCCGATATGATACGATATGAAACAGAAACCGTTTAGCCCTAAATGCCCTTTTGGCCTGTTATGACTTTTCAGCCTTAGCTATAGCTATTGAACCGAGCTGAAGTGGGAAGATAAGATTGATTTGATTTTATAACACTCAACCCACGTTTTCTTTTTATAGTTCAATATGTAGTTTCACATCAACAACAACAAAGTTCCAAATCGAACGATCTGACATTTAAAGACCTTCGATGACCTAAATATTGTGTTAATGTTGAAATGAGCCGAAAGATGACGGAAAAGTTTCGATTTGAAAAATTCAAATGAAATAATCAACACCTGCCGCCCCCACCATGACGGTGCAATCATGTGGTCCAGCACTGACTTGTGGCGGTTGAAGTTATCCAGCATCCGAGAAGCAATTTCCTGAGCAGTTTTGCTGCTCTGGCTAAGACAGTTCCCAACCAATTGTTATTAAACCATAATGTGGTAATTTTTATGTCAGGTATCACATCTAAAAATTGCAGATGAGTGTCGAAATGAGTGTCGAAATGTGGTCAACTGCTATACATCCAGCTTACAACTGGTTCGGTGGTAAAAATATTCACCCTACTTTAGCCGCGACCCCAGAAGGCAGTGCACAACAGAACATACCACATTAACTCCCAGATATGATCCAAGTAGTTATCTCCCCATACCTTGACGGATAATGCGCGGAGATGCATTATCCGAAGCTGTTGCTCCCTCCTGTGCAGGAACGCAGAATCCAGCAGCTGTAATACAGATAAAAATCAGCTCTCCACATATGGACACTATTGGATCTAAGGGTGGGGGATGCAGGCCCCCCTCCCCCCCCCCCCCCCACACACACACCGCATGAGCTCAGCGCAAATCAGCTTGAACTGAAATTGACGCATTTACTAATGCAATATAATATAATGCAATATAATTGCCTTTACTAATGCAATAATTCGCCCGTGTAGCTCAGTCGGGAGAGCGCTGGACTCTAGATCTGGCCTACCCTGGCAAGGTGGGTTCGAGTCGCTTCGGCGATCGCTATTTGCTCCGGTGGGGATGACCTGTGGCCGATGGCAGCGGCCGCATTCAAGGTCAGGTGAAGCCAGCGAGCCGGGCCGAGCGTCCTCAGTCGTAAGGGGACGTTAAGCTTTCGACTAAAATGCTGCCGGTGACTAGAATTGCGCGATCGGGTGGTGGGGTCAGGACCTACGCAACAAGCCTAGCTTAGCGTGGGTCCTGATCTCGGAAATCCATCCCATCAAAACATTCGGACTAAATTAAAAAAATATAAGGAAAGTAAAGTTTGTTCTAAATCGTCTATGAATGCCTACGCAAGCGAAATCCGACGAGTTTTCTTAATTTTGTGAACCTTTTTCAGGATTACTCACCCAAAAAAAAACACCCAAAACCACCGTTTTGGATCCGCATGTGCACATGGATCAGATATCACTCTAATACATACTTACATAACGTTATTTAGGCTTGCTGATTGCGAAATATCATACAATTCGAATTTGATATGCAAAACGAAGTGCAGTTCCAGATAAAAATATGAACTTGTTAATTTTGAGCTAATATGCACGCTGTACTTTCTGAACACAATTTTAAACGGTATCCTTACGGTTGAGGAACAGAAGGAAAAGTATGAAAGACCCAATAAACTCAGGAGTGAGCTAGGAGTCGGATACATAACAAAATAAAACAGTAGCGATAGCAATCTCACTCAATCTCATTCAATCTCACCTTGGTGAAAGGCCTCGATGAGGATAGGGTTTATATTGGATCTGGGCTCCCACGTGACCTCGCTGTCAAAGGAACACAGGAAACACAATGGTTAGGAACTGGAAGATAAATGGCAACGGACAATATAAATATACACGTCAATGCAGTCACATGCAAGGGGTTATATCCAGGGATGGGAATGTGTATTATTGTTGCCTATTAAAATATATGTTAAAGGGAGTGTGTCTACTCACATTGGTCATATGGAGTTAGGCACATAGGATAGTAGAGCAAATTTTTCTGAATTAATCCATAGCTGCATTTATCCAGTATAACCCTAGTTGCTGAGATATTCCGTTTACCCCAGCAGAGGTCTGGCAGACAAAAGTTACCAGTGTTTACCCCAGCCTACATCCACCACTAGAATTTGATGCAAACTTGCCAACGTATCGATAGCGTAAACCAATCACATTTCGACAAAACAGCTCGTGAGCGCTGATAGCAGCATTCGAACAGAGCCCCGGTTCTGCTTCGACTGTTTGTATACAATAACCACATTGCTGATTGTCTTACTTGCGCCGATTTTCTCTTTCGTGTTTGCCTTCACCATAGTGAAAACCACTTCATCGATATTTATACCGAAGTAAGTCGAAACAATTTAAGCGAAATTTCCATTATCGGAGGCCTATATATGAATTGTATCGCATTCAAACGTGATAACAGCTGCTACTTATCGTAGGAAAAATGTGTTTGGCAATACAAAACAGTAGACACATTCCCTTTAAATACTACAACAATCAACATCATAATATCTATGTCTCATAACATCCCCCATCTTCCTAAAAGTGATGGTGCCATTGACTCAGGCAATGGTTCTCATCGTCAAAGATGCTGTTATCCCTTTTTGGTCAGCATTATTGCCCCTTCCCGTTTTGTACTCAGTGTAAAGCCAAGTGGTTCAACATACATACCATTAGCCATTTACCACCATCGTTATCAATAGACATGGATAGATATAGGCAGACATGTGAGCTGCAACGATTGGTCTAACAAAAAAAATGTTAGTCTATTGGCGCGGTTTCGTAGATTGGGTTAGGTAAGGAAATTTAACAACAAAAAGGTGTTTCGTGGGAGGGTGCTCTACAAAGTTCCTCCAAGATGAAAACGGTAATACGAATTGGTCATTATCTTCCCTTATTTGGTTATATATTCGGTGTGATAATGTAGGGCCGAAATCAGAGACAGTGGAGCGAAAGGGGTGAGGTTAAAACGCCTATCGCCAACTTGCGCTAAATCGCCATTAGATCGAAATTTTACCTCGAATGGCATGACCTGAAGATCTGAAAATCACGCTCTATATGTAATTTGACCCAAGGAATCGATTGAGACCACTTTTGAGCAAATCGGACTTAAACTTTAGGCTCTAGCGCGTTTCAATACTTTGACCTGATATTTGACCTGGGAGGTCAACCGCTATCGCAAAATGACCATGCTAATTAAAAAATAGGTCCATTTTGCGATAGCGGTTGACCTTCCAGGTCAAATTTCAGGTCAAAGTATTGAAACGCGCTAGAGTCTAAAGTTAAAGTCCGATTTGCTCAAAAGTGGTCTCAATCGATTCCTTGGGTCAAATTACATCTGGGGCGTGATTTTCAGATCTTCAGGTCATGCCATTCGAGGTAAAATTTCGATCTAATGACGATTTAGCGCAAGTTGGCGATAGGCGTTTTAACCTCACCCAGCGAAAGCTGGGGTAGACATCCGTATGATGCGTACGTACAGTACGTATGCATATATATGTGGTATATAGCATACATGGAACTTACTTAAACCCCTGCCACTTTATTTCATACATCTCGCAGGCGGGATCACATGCGATGATTAACTCAATAAAGAAGCGTTCCTGAAAGAGAAAAAAAAAACATACAGATTAGGAAACACATCAACGCAGCACCAAATCAACGTGCTTATTTGACTGAGACAATGACATATACGCTGATGCTAAGAGGTATGTAAGTATTACGCAATGGAGCTACATCTCGAGCATATACATCAGTTTTACATTGAACGACCATTGCTTAAAAAAACTCATTCAGACAGAAATTTGATAGGCAAGTACGTCCTTCTGGGGCGGTTATTTCCAAAGTACGATAGAAGTAAAGGACAAATGTCACTCACACAGACTTACACGTGCACCCACACACGCACAAATCCCCACATTTAAAATGGCAAGCTAACTCAAAACCTAGCATCATAAGTTACAACTCGGCACCGTGTCTGAACTAGCGATGCCACAAATTTAGAAGCATGACACTAACCTCCACATGTTTCCTCCTTTTCCTTGGCATCCCAAGCGCTCCGTTCTGCAACACAGAACAATATCAGCGAAGTATTAATCTGCCAGCCCATGTAGCTGAGTCGGGAGAGCACTGAGCATAAAATCCAACTTGTCCCGACAAGGTGGGTTTGAGCCGCTTCTGCGCTCTTATCAAATACATACCAATACTTAAATAAATAAATAAAAAACACGATAGTGAGATACTGCATAAATGAAGGTCGGTACGAATTTCGCATGAAGTAAGAAGAGCTGTCAAAAATGGCAAAGTATTTACAAGTTTAAATTCCTGCCTTGATCTAAGTTGGACATGATATTGATGACACATTGACAATCTTGGCGCACTATTAATCTCCCCAATGGCAGTAACCCGCCATTGACCGAAGCAGGGCAAATATTGGCACTGGCAGATCCAGCCCCTTCTCGCGGGGGGGGGGGGGGGCCCGGGGGCAGTGTCCCAAAATTTCATTTTTGTTTGGGTGTCAGAGTGGAAAATCCGAGCCAAAAAGACCATGAGAGTGGAAAATTATGTAGAAAATGGTGCAATATCGATTTATTTTGAATCTGAAAAGCAGTAGTTTTCGTTTAAATCATGTATTTTTAGACAATATTTATGTCAGAATACCACAATTCATAATTTGGGAGTGGAAAATTCACTCCTCAATGGGAAGTGAGAGTGGAAAATTATTCACATTTGGGTGTCATTTCCCACCCAAATTGACCAATTTTGGGACACTGCCCGGGGGGGGGGCATTTTTCGGTTAGCGAAACGTCCCCAGGGGCGGATCCAGCCGGCCGTTGGGGGGGGGGGGGGAACAGTTTGGACATTTCCTACCCGAGGCCACTCATCTACTGGAGGGGGGAGGAAGGATTGGGGGGGGGGGGGGTGCGGTCGGAAATATTTCGATCTCAATTATTTCCATTCAACGCTCATAGGAGTAATGTTAATGAGTTCAGCAGAATCCCATTTTATCTAGTGTAAACTGAATCGCTCAGTATAGGTACGGATCATTTTTTTTACTACCATGGGGGAGGGGGGGGGGGCTGTAGTCGCAGATATTTTAAACTCAATTATTTTAATGCACCGCCCATAGGCGTAATATTAAAGTTCAGCATAATCCATTGGCTACGTCCCTGACCTACCCCAATGTCGAATTTCTCCCTGGATTTGAGTTACTTCGTTTTGCAGCCACACCATTTTTTAAATTTACAAAATGAGGTTTTCAGCTTCCTGACCTTAAGGGATATCGAAGAAGGAAAGATATCAGATTGAAATTGTTAGTGCTCCCACATTGTCATCTGGGCGGGTACAAACACGACATGAACAGGGTACATATCTTCGGCGGTAGCCGGTAGGCCGTATTCTTTCGCGGGAGGATAGTGAGGACAGAGATGATTGAAAACGTTTTCTGGTTTCCCTGAATGGTGCTAACGCATTGCTGACGCTCAGCAATCAAATCACCAAAGTTGTCATCAGTCATCACCCTCACATAATGTTGGTTGGATGGTTTGTGGACCAAGCACCATATCCTGTTGGGACCAAGTGCAAATTGGAACTCTCACCCTGTTCCGAGGGTATATGGGGGCCGGTCGACTGTTTCAGAGGCCCGCCCAGGGATTTGACCCCGGGTCAGCCCGTTACATAATAAACACGACGCTTGCGCCAATCATAAGCCGCACCCGTATGCGTTTCGTTTTGATCTACAAATCGCTGCCTAATTCCTTTTCATGTCTTTCTCAGAACGGAAAAGTTAGACATAGCGCCATCAAACAGACGGCAAATGGGTGCGACTAAAAGTCTACGCCCATTTGCGAAAATCGCCATTTGATCGAAATTTTTCCTGGAATGGCATGGCCTGAAGATCTGAAAATTACGCCCTCAATGTAATCGATTGAGAACACTTTTGAGCAAATCGGACGGCAACTTTAGGCTTTAGCGCGTTGCAATCCTTCGACCTGAAATTTGACCCTGGAAAGTCAACCGCTATCGCAACATGGACCTAAATTTTAGAATCAGCATGGTCTGATTGACATATGAAAGAAGTTTGGGGAAAATCGCCCTGGATCGTAGATCAAAAGTAACCCGAGTGCCGAGTGCTTGGGGTTGGTGCCGGTGCGGCCCTGTTTACTGCGACAACTTTCGATATTCCCCAAAATTCGTTTTAGGTCAATCAGACCGTGCTAATTCTAACAAGAAGGTCCATTTTGCGATAGCGGATGACCTTCCAGGTTCAATTTCAGGTAAAAGAATTGAAGCGCGCTAGAACCTAAAGTTACCGGCCGATTTGCTCAAAGGCGGTCTCAATCGATTTCTTGGGTCAAATTACATCGAGGCCGTAATTTTCAGATCTTGAGGCTATGCCATTCCAGGTAAACTGTCGATCAAATGACGATTTTCGCAAATGGGCGTAAAAACTTTTAGTCGCACCCGCGGCTAATAGGCTTTTGATCTACAAATCGCTGCCAAATTCCTTTTCATAAAGTTTATTTTTTGCAACGAAAAAGGACATCGCGCCATCAAAGAGGCGGCAAATAGGCGAAACACTCGTCAAATTCTATATTTTTGGGGGGTGGAGGGGGGAGGGGGGGAAAAGATACTCTCAGGGCTTTTGGGGGTCCATGGCCCCATCCCCCCTTGGATCCGCCCCTGAACGTCCCATTGTCCTCTCCTCCAAAAAAAAATCCCGATCGAATTTCCGTAGCGGATACGTATTGGTATATTTTGTCATTTGAAGCTCTGTTGCACACCCATTTTGAAACTTTCGCTTAAGTATCTGGATTAACATTTAAGTTACACTTATTAGTTATTTACACTTATTCTCCCAATTACCATATCACAATCGCACCACAGCCAACCGCCACCGATCACAATCGTGCTCATTTTGGAAAGATGACACAGCAGCATTAATGAACACGGGTAGCAGAAACTGTTCGGGGGCGGGGGGGGGGGGCATACTTGCATTGAATGCCCCTCCCATATTCCTGTGGGGGGGGGGGGGGCATTGGCCCCAAATGCCCCCCCCCCCCCCTGGATCCGCCAGTGAATATTGGCCATCCCCTCCCGGATTTTCGTAATTGGCAAGCAACGTACGATATCGACGTGAAACTTTCAGTACCTTTTTAGCATCAAATTGACGTCTTCCAGAAATTTTCGAGAAAAAACAAACAAATAAAATTGAAATTTATATTATTTTATCTTATTGTATTAATTGAATTATTTTAATTTAATTTTTAAATGGAAAAACATCGAAAATGAACAGAGTAAAGCTGCTGTTTATTGTGTGTGTAGTGGATGAATCAAGGCTTCCAGGAATGCTACCGGCGCCCCTATTATTATACAAGTATCACTCAAACGCGTGTTTACAAATTGCAACCAAGTTAAGTCGGCCTTAACTTGGTTGCAATTTGTAAACACGCCACTCAAACACGAATTACAAAGCAGCATTAGCATAAAATTGCCTCTTACCTCTTACAAAAATGATAAATAGTACGATCCATTCCATGGCCTCTCAATGCTAAGTTGAACCTCAATTGACGGGAAAGACGTCTTATTTTTTCGTCTATGGCTTTTAACACTACGCAGTCAGCTGAGTGTGCCGCGCCGTCCGCTAATTATAAAATGACGTCACGGCTTGGGTCGCGTATTACACATATCTACAAGCCCACATGTACACCTGTCACTTCTCGGAACAAATAGATATTCAGCTCATTTCCAACAGACAGATACACAGCTTGAATCACCTTAAAAAAAACACCACAATTCGCTGCATATCACAAATCTAGTCACTGCAGATTCATGGCACCATTCTTTGGCTAGGTACATTATGATTACTCGTTACTCGTTGATACTCATTACTCGTTATGATCTCCTACATTGGTTCCATACAGACATAAGAGGCCAGCATTTGATATAGGCGACTATTTACGGACAGACAGGACCAAAAGTGTCATGTCAGTACAGATAATTCACCTATTGTGTGAGGGTCCAAGAACTGGTCATGGTGTTAAGGTTAGGTTTATATTGTTTATATGAATGGATTTTTTGGCGAGTAATTGTGATCTAGTCAAAGAATGATGTCAAAGCAGCAGTGACTAGATTTGTGATCTACAGTGATTTGTGACAATTTTTGAAGGTGATATGAGCTGTGTACTGTCTGCTGGATATGAGCTGAATCTGTTTGTTTTGAGAAGTGACAGGTGGACATGAGCGATTGTAGATGTGTAATCATGTTATGTGTTAGTGAATCCAGACCCCACCCCAATTTGGAACGTGAGCAAGATGTATGTTAGATTTTCCAATCACAAATAACTCATCCTTGATAATGTGTTAGTCATGAAAGCTCAAATCTTGTTTCATATTTTTTAAGTACCTATAAAAGTGAAGACATCACTGCCAAAATCTTATCATTTTCCATCAACTTGAACTTCTTTACATGTGAAAATGTTGTATCACGGAACTAATAATGCTACTTGCAATGCTCTGTGCCATTACTGTCTCCACAGCATCATAGCATGGAAAGTTTGGTGATCTAGGACATGTTCGCTGATAGCAGTTGATGCAACACAAATCAAAATGAGATTGCTTCAGGAAAAAATGGGTCATGCTATTTAAGTCTTCCACCATTACAATTAACGGGGTATATTTCAACTGCACCAGGTCTTTATACTGGACACATTTTTCATCAAAAATGGCTTAAAACTGTTGAACAGCAACAAGAAAGTGTGATAAACACTATATTGCAGCTTCAGCTTACCTTATCATCTAAAAAACAGCTATTCTAAAGACTGCATTTTCACATGCCGTCTTCAGAATTGTGGGTGTCTGTTGATATAATCTGTGGCGATCAAGGATGTGTGTAAATAAATTATGCTGCAGAGGCCATGATTGCGCATGCGCCGGCAGCATAATTTTTTCCCAGCCAAAGGAAGCCACAGGGTGCTTCTGATTGGCTGTTTGCTCCAGAGCATGACCCATAATGCATCACCAGATGAAGGCGACACAGGGCGGTTAGGTTAGGTTAGGTTAGGACCTAACTTAAGAAGTGCCCTGTGTCACCTTCATCTGGTGATGCATTATGGGTCTGACACAAACAGCCAATCAGAAGCGCCATGTGGTTTCCTTTGGCTGGGAAAAAACATGCGGCACAACCAGCAGCAATAAATTCTGGTACCTACAGGCAACAATTCAAACTTGGATGACATTAAGAACAATACCATTTTGGTAGGAGATTTGCGGGAGTTATAATACAAATGTATATGAATTTATTATATTATCCTAACCTAACCTAGCCTACTGATAATCTGTGCGGGGTTTGTGCGTTGTGTTTCACAGGAATATATTTCAGGCAAAGGGAAAAACAAATTTGTTTGGTTAAGTATTGTGCTTTAGGCTTCAGACCTTGGCCTGAAGCCTAAAGCACAATACTTAACCTAACAAATTTGCTTTTACCGTTGCCTAAAATCTTTGTCTGTCTTCGGCACAATGCTTTTGATACCTGTTTTCCCATGATTTTGCTTTATAATAAATTAATTTTACCAATAATTTTATGTTCCTATTCATTAAAAAGAATAAACCCATAAAATTTAAGAACACAACATTAATAACATTCAAAATCAATGAGTTGTCAATCTTTGTGTGACACAATCAGCTGACGGCAGTCCTGTTAACAACACTCAGCACCAGGGCTGGCACCGGGGTCTGAGGTGGTGACAGTAAGATTCATAAATATTAAAATTATTAAAATTACAGATGTCTGATCATGTTGGTAAACATCAATATTTACTAAGAGACACATTCTCTATTGAATGGTGTGCATATTGTAAGGATCCTATATATATATATATATTTGTCTGATGTGGTTGTAAAATATACCTCCAAATTGACTAGCATTCCATTGACTACTCACATAAAGTCTATCTGCACTTCCGAAAACTGGCAGATTAAGATCCAGGATGGGTAATTTTTTCTGGCTATGCCCTCCCTACAATGATAATACACATTTTCCCACTTAGGAGAAAAAAAAACTTAGCTTTCATGAGGGAAACTTTGTTTTAAATCAACAACTAGGTAAAGCATGAGGTAGCAAAATCCAATGAACTTTCAGAAATCAAGGCACTTTTTTATTTGGCACGAAAACCGTCTATGGGCACGCTAGCACAGCAAATGCAGGTACCCCTGGCCCTGCCTGGGGGTGTTTCTATACCATAGTTGGCAAAGTTGCTGTTTGCTGGTATACATTTTGTACTCTTTTGTATTCTGATTGAGGGCTTGAGGTCTCCAGAGCTTGATCCAGTTGACTGAATCCAATCAAATATGATTATTAATCATATCTGACTTGATTATGTTATTTTACCCCTTTCAAAGAGTACAAAAACAAAAATCAAAAGAGTATGAAAGAGTACAAAATGCATACCAGCAGACAGCAACTTTGCCAACCATGTTCTATACTGATACGGAATCGTGGCGTTCCTAAAACTGAAAAAAAACATTCATCTTCCTTACCTTCCGCTTCATTGCTCACTGTTTCACAGTTTCACACAGCAAAATTTATATGCGGCCTTGCAAATAACAACCAACACCACATCACACATACGACAATACAATGGCGCAGCATAAGGAAATCCACTTTTCCTCAGCAGCACCAGCAACGTTGCAAAACATTTTTTTCTCTCGAAAATATGTCTCTTCATAATGGCATTAAAATACAAACCATTGACATTTCAGAATGTAGAAGTTTGAAATTTATATTATTTTATCTTATTGTGTTAATTGAATTATTTTAATTTAATTTTTAAATGGAAAAACATCGAAAATGAACAGAGTAAAGCTGCTGTTTATTGTGTGTGTAGTGGATGAATCAAGGCTTCCAGGAATGCTACCGGCGCCCCTATTATTATACAAGTATCACTCAAACGCGTGTTTACAAATTGCAACCAAGTTAAGTCGGCCTTAACTTGGTTGCAATTTGTAAACACGCCACTCAAACACGAATTACAAAGCAGCATTAGCATAAAATTGCCTCTTACCTCTTACAAAAATGATAAATAGTACGATCCATTCCATGGCCTCTCAATGCTAAGTTGAACCTCAATTGACGGGAAAGACGTCTTATTTTTTCGTCTATGGCTTTTAACACTACGCAGTCAGCTGAGTGTGCCGCGCCGTCCGCTAATTATAAAATGACGTCACGGCTTGGGTCGCGTATTACACATATCTACAAGCCCACATGTACACCTGTCACTTCTCGGAACAAATAGATATTCAGCTCATTTCCAACAGACAGATACACAGCTTGAATCACCTTAAAAAAAACACCACAATTCGCTGCATATCACAAATCTAGTCACTGCAGATTCATGGCACCATTCTTTGGCTAGGTACATTATGATTACTCGTTACTCGTTGATACTCATTACTCGTTATGATCTACATTGGTTCCATACAGACATAAGAGGCCAGCATTTGATATAGGCGACTATTTACGGACAGACAGGACCAAAAGTGTCATGTCAGTACAGATAATTCACCTATTGTGTGAGGGTCCAAGAACTGGTCATGGTGTTAAGGTTAGGTTTATATTGTTTATATGAATGGATTTTTTGGCGAGTAATTGTGATCTAGTCAAAGAATGATGTCAAAGCAGCAGTGACTAGATTTGTGATCTACAGTGATTTGTGACAATTTTTGAAGGTGATATGAGCTGTGTACTGTCTGCTGGATATGAGCTGAATCTGTTTGTTTTGAGAAGTGACAGGTGGACATGAGCGATTGTAGATGTGTAATCATGTTATGTGTTAGTGAATCCAGACCCCACCCCAATTTGGAACGTGAGCAAGATGTATGTTAGATTTTCCAATCACAAATAACTCATCCTTGATAATGTGTTAGTCATGAAAGCTCAAATCTTGTTTCATATTTTTTAAGTACCTATAAAAGTGAAGACATCACTGCCAAAATCTTATCATTTTCCATCAACTTGAACTTCTTTACATGTGAAAATGTTGTATCACGGAACTAATAATGCTACTTGCAATGCTCTGTGCCATTACTGTCTCCACAGCATCATAGCATGGAAAGTTTGGTGATCTAGGACATGTTCGCTGATAGCAGTTGATGCAACACAAATCAAAATGAGATTGCTTCAGGAAAAAATGGGTCATGCTATTTAAGTCTTCCACCATTACAATTAACGGGGTATATTTCAACTGCACCAGGTCTTTATACTGGACACATTTTTCATCAAAAATGGCTTAAAACTGTTGAACAGCAACAAGAAAGTGTGATAAACACTATATTGCAGCTTCAGCTTACCTTATCATCTAAAAAACAGCTATTCTAAAGACTGCATTTTCACATGCCGTCTTCAGAATTGTGGGTGTCTGTTGATATAATCTGTGGCGATCAAGGATGTGTGTAAATAAATTATGCTGCAGAGGCCATGATTGCGCATGCGCCGGCAGCATAATTTTTTCCCAGCCAAAGGAAGCCACAGGGTGCTTCTGATTGGCTGTTTGCTCCAGAGCATGACCCATAATGCATCACCAGATGAAGGCGACACAGGGCGGTTAGGTTAGGTTAGGTTAGGACCTAACTTAAGAAGTGCCCTGTGTCACCTTCATCTGGTGATGCATTATGGGTCTGACACAAACAGCCAATCAGAAGCGCCATGTGGTTTCCTTTGGCTGGGAAAAAACATGCGGCACAACCAGCAGCAATAAATTCTGGTACCTACAGGCAACAATTCAAACTTGGATGACATTAAGAACAATACCATTTTGGTAGGAGATTTGCGGGAGTTATAATACAAATGTATATGAATTTATTATATTATCCTAACCTAACCTAGCCTACTGATAATCTGTGCGGGGTTTGTGCGTTGTGTTTCACAGGAATATATTTCAGGCAAAGGGAAAAACAAATTTGTTTGGTTAAGTATTGTGCTTTAGGCTTCAGACCTTGGCCTGAAGCCTAAAGCACAATACTTAACCTAACAAATTTGCTTTTACCGTTGCCTAAAATCTTTGTCTGTCTTCGGCACAATGCTTTTGATACCTGTTTTCCCATGATTTTGCTTTATAATAAATTAATTTTACCAATAATTTTATGTTCCTATTCATTAAAAAGAATAAACCCATAAAATTTAAGAACACAACATTAATAACATTCAAAATCAATGAGTTGTCAATCTTTGTGTGACACAATCAGCTGACGGCAGTCCTGTTAACAACACTCAGCACCAGGGCTGGCACCGGGGTCTGAGGTGGTGACAGTAAGATTCATAAATATTAAAATTATTAAAATTACAGATGTCTGATCATGTTGGTAAACATCAATATTTACTAAGAGACACATTCTCTATTGAATGGTGTGCATATTGTAAGGATCCTATATATATATATATATATTTGTCTGATGTGGTTGTAAAATATACCTCCAAATTGACTAGCATTCCATTGACTACTCACATAAAGTCTATCTGCACTTCCGAAAACTGGCAGATTAAGATCCAGGATGGGTAATTTTTTCTGGCTATGCCCTCCCTACAATGATAATACACATTTTCCCACTTAGGAGAAAAAAAAAACTTAGCTTTCATGAGGGAAACTTTGTTTTAAATCAACAACTAGGTAAAGCATGAGGTAGCAAAATCCAATGAACTTTCAGAAATCAAGGCACTTTTTTATTTGGCACGAAAACCGTCTATGGGCACGCTAGCACAGCAAATGCAGGTACCCCTGGCCCTGCCTGGGGGTGTTTCTATACCATAGTTGGCAAAGTTGCTGTTTGCTGGTATACATTTTGTACTCTTTTGTATTCTGATTGAGGGCTTGAGGTCTCCAGAGCTTGATCCAGTTGACTGAATCCAATCAAATATGATTATTAATCATATCTGACTTGATTATGTTATTTTACCCCTTTCAAAGAGTACAAAAACAAAAATCAAAAGAGTATGAAAGAGTACAAAATGCATACCAGCAGACAGCAACTTTGCCAACCATGTTCTATACTGATACGGAATCGTGGCGTTCCTAAAACTGAAAAAAAACATTCATCTTCCTTACCTTCCGCTTCATTGCTCACTGTTTCACAGTTTCACACAGCAAAATTTATATGCGGCCTTGCAAATAACAACCAACACCACATCACACATACGACAATACAATGGCGCAGCATAAAGAAATCCACTTTTCCTCAGCAGCACCAGCAACGTTGCAAAACATTTTTTTCTCTCGAAAATATGTCTCTTCATAATGGCATTAAAATACAAACCATTGACATTTCAGAATGTAGAAGTTAAAAATATTTTGCATTTGTCTACCTTGCTCGATTTCTAATAAAAAACATTTTGATTCTCGTCTTAAAAAAAAATGATACAGCAGAAGCTTGGCTGATTTGAGCCCGCGTCTTATCGCCAATGTTGGCACAGCTGATCAGCTGAGCAAATCGCGATGGTATCGCCACGTGGTGGCATAATTATAAACTACTTTTTACTAAAATATTTTTAATGGAATCTCAGACATTTTTGGTGGACGTCCACCTAGTTTTTTTATTCTTGATACGAACGTTGCGTCCATCAAAACCTTCATATCTGCTCTTAGTTTTACGTGGACGCGTGACGTCCACCTAAAAAATCCTGTCCATCTAAACCATACAAAAATACCGAAATGTCCACCTCAACCTATATTTGGAAAGCAAGCACTTGCTCGTCATATGTGATCATTTCACTCGCTGGTGTGAAGTCTACCCATTGCCAGACATGAAGGCTACCACTGTAGCTGCTACCCTCGTAAATGAATTCATTGCTCGGTTCGGATGCCCCAGACGTTTGCATTCGGACTGTGCTGCAAATTTCGTTGGATCTGTGCTCACTGAGACCTGTCGCATTCTTGGCATTGAGAAGTCCAAAATATCCGCATATCACCCAGAAGGCAACGCGAAGGTAGAACGGTTGATGCGAACCATCATTTCCATGCTGGCGCGCTATCTTGATGAGAACCATGCGGAGTGGGACATTCACTTACCGTTATTGATGTTGGGATACCGCTCTCAGGTTCACACGTCGCTGGGGTATTCACCTTACTTTCTCATGTTTGCCCGCGAGCCGCGTCTTCCAACTGAGGTGAATATTGAATTGCCTACTACTTACAAAGCTAAAAGTGTCTGACTACGTTGCTTCGTTGTGTGCTAGCCTCCGTCTGGCGCGACAATTCGGTATCGCAGCCTCAAATAGACGCCATGAGCGAAACAAGCGAGCTTTCGAAAAAAATTGAATGAGTTTAACTTCCAGCCTGGGGATAGCGTATTTGTGTACAAAAATGTGGTACCAAAAGGTCAGTACTACAAATTTGTGCGGCCGTGGAAACCGGCCACGATTCTGCGGAAGATCGGTGACGTCAATTACAGAGTCGGACTTCGCGGGACTGGGAAGTCTATATTGGTACACCATAATCGGCTGAAACCAGATTCATCAGGTTCACTCGGTGATTCGCGTGAGACTCAGATGGAGGAGAGTGCTGACTGGGAAGGTCTGAAGCGACCCGGTTGTCCCGCCCCGGAGGAGAGCCCCGCGCAGGCTGGACAGTCCACAAGCTCGTACGGTGGATCTGAGGGCTCTCCGCTTGCAGTAAATGTGCCATCGGGTCAGATGGATATGCAGGAATCTGGCGGTGACCTTTCTTGGTCACCAGAAACCAGAAGCATGTCCGATCGGTCCGGTCCTGGGGCCGAGATGTCCGATTCATTGCGAATGCATGAATCTGGTGGGGACCTTTCTGTCACCGGAAACCAGGGACACGACTGAACAGATGGGGGTGGCTACCGACAGAGAGAGTGAGGTATGATGGTCACAGTCCATCGGGAACCGGAACCATGTGTGATTTAGAGTTTGGAGAGTCTGGCGAAACGACTAGTGCCGGCCTGGTATCTGGTGCTGGTCCGACGATTGAGATGTTGGCCGACGTGCCTCTGCTGACACCTGATGGACAGTCTTGGGGTGGAGGCGCCGAGATACACGGCCCGGCCGTGCCGATCGCTCCGAGGAGATCGGACAGGAAGCGAGAAGCCCCGGATCGTTTTGTTCCTGGTTAGCGACGCTAGTGGTTATTACTGTGAGGGATGCTATGTTCAGTTTATCAGGTAGACATGCCATTAAGTACCTTGGTTGATACAACTGAAGAAAGCGAAGCGTGTTTTGTTCAGTGGCTATTGTCGCGAGAGACACTGTTCACTCGACGTGTATTTCCGCTGAAGTGTATATCTGTGTACTGCATTACCTGTTTGGCACGGACTATTCGAGTGGGATGTTGGGGCCGTTAATTTTGGTTCATTCGAATGTGTGATTGCCCCACACAATGTAATCGGAGCGCTGGGGATCGCCATTACCTGATCTGTTCCTGTGGGTAGCCTGATTCTGATTGTCTGATTATATCCCGTGTGTTTTGAGTCTGTACACTGTGCTTGGTCATGGTATGTTTCGCCTGTATACTTTAGCTTTACGTCGCGGGAGTGGTGTAGCCCGGTACTGTGAGCCGGCCCGGGCGGCGGACGAGAGCGTGGGGACAGGCGCGGTGCGTCCGCCCGGGTCAGTGTGCGTGTGGTGTGCGTGTGGCCGGCGGCGGGTGTCACGTGATCGGAGCTGACCTGCGTCTGGCCCGCCGCCGGCCCGGGATTCCGCTGGGGACTCTGTTGCCGAGTGGTTCGTGGCTGAGGTGTGCTGCAAATAAAGGCCCAGCGACACGCAGTTCTTTCCGGAGGAGACGGCATGGCAGAGTCGAGGGTCTACATTATATATATATATATATATATATATATATATATATATATATATATATATATATATATATATATATATATATATATATGTATGCATCTGCATCATATCTATACATAGACATAGACATAGATATAGATATGGATATGGATATGGATATATAGATATAGATATAGAGATATATAGAGATATATAGAGATATATAGATATATAGATATATAGAGATATAGAGATATAGAGATATAGAGATATAGAGATATAGAGATATAGAGATATAGAGATATAGAGATATAGAGATATAGAGATATAGAGATATAGAGATATAGAGATATAGAGATATAGAGATATAGAGATATAGAGATATAGAGATATAGAGATATAGAGATATAGAGATATAGAGATATAGAGATATAGAGATATAGAGATATAGAGATATAGAGATAGAGAGATATAGAGATATAGAGATAGAGAGATAGAGAGATATAGAGATAGAGAGATAGAGAGATAGAGAGATAGAGAGATAGAGAGATAGAGAGATAGAGAGAGAGAGAGAGAGAGAGAGAGAGATAGAGAGATAGAGAGATAGAGAGAGATAGAGAGAGAGAGAGAGAGAGAGATAGAGAGAGATAGAGAGAGATAGAGAGAGATAGAGAGAGAGATATAGAGAGAGAGATATAGAGAGAGAGATATAGAGAGAGAGATATAGAGAGAGATATAGAGAGAGAGAGAGAGAGAGAGAGAGAGAGATCATCATTCATCATTTATTTCGAATGGTCTCCATGTGATGGCTCTTATGACCAAGAGTCAATACAAGATATATAGTAAAACACAGGGTAAAATGGAACACTGGATAAAATACATAGACAATCCGTTCAGAAACAAGTCGCGAACATATGACACAATCATTCTAGTCACCTGGCATGGTCTCGCGCCCTCAGCCATGCCTCCGCCTTGCTTCTACTTCCAGCTGAGCTTTTGGCTTCCTTTACATCCGTAGGAGCCATGTTCCACAGTGAGAGCGCCCTGTATCCAAAATACCGTCTGGCCATTTCGGTGCGCACGCGCGGAAGCTGGAGCTGTCCAGCGGCTGCGGCCCGAGTGTCCCTGACAGACACGTCACTGCGGTAACTTATCGAGTTTCGTAGACACTGAGGTGCATACTGGTGACTAAACAGCCGATGGAGCATTGCGATATCTCGCTCGCACACGCGCATGTCAATCGATGCCCACTGCAGCTCCTCAAGAAGTGGAGTGACATGCTCTGATCTACGAGCGGAGAACACGACGCGAGCGCAGTGATTCAGCACCTTCTGCACGCGTTTTTTCTGCGTCACACCACACCCGCCCCACACAGTGATACAATACATGATATGAGGGATGACTAGCGATTCTATCAAAAATTTCTTAACATCATATGAAAGACTATGCGACAGTTTTGAAAGACCGCGCAACGTAGCGTAGCAACGGCGCACCACGAGTGATACATGTGATTCCCATGTGAGATGGGCATCGACTATGATTCCTAATATTTTGGCTTTGGATGAGGGGACCAGAGTGGCGCCGTTGAATGTAACTGAAAAATTGTTCGGTATCTGGCGCTGACGTGTTTTGACGAGCAAAATCTCTGTCTTGTTTGGATTTAGTTTTAAACTATTGGCTACAAACCACACATGTGCCGCTTTCAGAGTGTCCTCCACGTTCTGCTTTAGAGCTGGAATGTTACAGGGAAGGCATGAGTGGATGAACTGAATGTCGTCGGCATACATTACAATTTGTGTGTCAGTGAAGTAGAGAGAGAGATAGAGAGAGATAGAGAGATAGAGAGATATAGAGAGAGATAGAGAGATAGAGATAGAGAGAGATAGAGAGAGATAGAGAGAGATAGAGAGAGATAGAGAGAGATAGAGAGAGATAGAGAGAGATAGAGAGAGATAGAGAGATATATAGAGATATATAGAGATATATAGAGATATATAGAGATATATAGAGATATATAGAGATATATAGAGATATATAGATATATATAGATATATATAGATATATATATATATATATATATATATATATATATATATATATATATATATATATATATATATATATATATATATATATATATATATATATATATATATATATATATATATATATATATATATATATATATATATATATATATATATATAGTATTGGACATTAAGTTGCAACGTCATTCGGCCGTTGGGCCCCCCAACCGATTTCATAAAGTTCCACCACTGGTGTATGCATATAATGTAATGTGTGTATTTGTCCAGCGAACAAGACTGAGAAAGCAGTTGAAATAAATGGACTGAGCCTATGGACTTACATCATGTTCATTCCAGAGCAAAATTCGAAAAAAGCGATTTCGAAGTGCATACTGCTTTGAATCGGCCGTTTAGTTTGGCCCCGGACAGCGACCTATTTAGTGTTCGACTCATTTATTCCAAAAAACAATGAATTGGATGTTTTCCACATGAGTTTTGAACATACATGTATTCAATACATTACAAAGCACACATGAAACATTTATCTGAACCGTTTTCCCATAATCATTAATCAATCAATAAACATTTCAGAAAACCGTGATGCATTCGACAGATTAACACGACGCTGTCTCGCCGGAGCAGTACTCACACGTGAATGTCAGGTTAACGTGTGGATATGCGCTTAGGGTCGACGTATTTGGCGCAACACGGCCTCGACCCCAGCCGGCTGGCGTCCTTGACCTAGCCTTTGGCTCGGTATCCCAGCCCGAAAGACGCCAGCTGGCTGGAGGAGATAGCTACCTAAAAAATAGACCAACTACATGGACGTCATCTCAAGAGGACGGTGGTGTGAGGGGATGGGGGTGGGAAACGCTGTCGCTCTGCGGGTAACAACAAAAGTTTGAGGACGTTACAGCGTTGCCAGCTTACGGAGCGAGATATTCTCCTTAGGTGTACATTACTACCAGGATATCGCAGAGCTGCTGCGAGCAGCTGCCGGGCCCCGAACCACTCACCAAGGGCAATACAATAATAATTTGATGAAGGAATGCCGTCACGTCGCCTTCCCGTTTTGTACTTACAATTTGTTGATTGATGAATACCTGTAGGTAGGCCATACCCGTCGCCGTGCGGTGGCGCCCTCTTCGCTGGTCACTTGGCTCCGGTTGATGGTAGGTGGCACTACCGTCGGCAAGCTGGGGACCTCTCGCGGGGCGTGTCTATTGCGCGGTGCACGCGTGAATCTACCATTAACTTGGCCCCCTACGGCCACGTATGTGATGTAGAGTATGCGATTTGTTGAGAGGTAATTCAACGAGAGGTATTCAACGTCGAACAGATTGAAACAAAAATATGAGACATGTCGTGCTCCCAATAGTGAAGGGAAATCACCGATCATGAACTCCGAAAGAAGTATATGTACTTGTTTTTCAAATTCCCCCCCCCAAAAAAACTTTTCGAAATAGAAAAAGTTGTCATTTCATTTTTTAATTGAGACTTGATCAATTTAATGCCATACATGTTGCATAAGATAATGCAAAAACATATATCAAAATGTGAATATTTCCCTTTAAAGAAAATATTAGCAACTTTTACCAAAGGAAGTTGGTTTTACATCCAATGTACATTGCACAAGCAAGCGAAATCCGATGCGATTCTTAACTTGCCATTGACAAGGGGTCAAGGGGTCTCAGGCGAACACCATTGACTGGGGGGGGGGGGGGGGGCGAATATCACCCCCTGGTTATCTTCCGCACCAATGATCGCAGCGAGACGCACAAGGCGGCATTCAAAAGCTCTGAATGAGACGCATCTATAGCATACTCGATCAACATTTTCAAATTGAGTGAGATCACATGTCAGGTCACGGTCAGGTCAAAGGTCAAAATCGAGGAGTTTAGAGTGTACGGGCGATAATTTCCATCCAAAGTCTTCGATTGCGACCATTATCACCCAAAGTGCTTTCAAAGGTACAATACATATCCCGTATGGGCTAAAGTGAAAAAGAAATGACCTGAAGAAATACAAGAAGTGAAGAAAAACGATGAAATGAAACAGCGAAACAGCATATATTTGATTAAAACTGGCATGTTTTTAGAACGTCGATGGTATCACGTGGTATCCCTGTAGACATTATTTCACATTGTCACATACGCTGTAACATCACACACACACACATACACACTCACACTCACACTGCTTAAGGGTGACACGGCACAATGCATATACAGGCATGATGTGTTCCCTGATATCAAAACAGCCTTCCTTGAGTACACTCTCCAGACCCATAAATGCAAATAATTTGTACATGTTGCTGTTTTCAAGCATAATCATCTATACGAGCTTTAAAACAACGCGCTGTTGCACAACACTGACACATCGTCCTATTGATATCAGTTCCAAACGCTGGTTCCGATGTTCTGTTTTAGGGCGGAACTTGCTTCTGGAACGGGCTTCTAGCCGAGAACCAATTCGGCGAGCCAGCGGTTTCGGCATTCGTGAAGTCCCAGGATGCCACAGTCGTGGCAGAAAAGTGGTGCCCCTTGGCCCTGACCGATGACCGGATGGACGTCGGGCGAGGGACAGTTGGTCCGGTCATAGTTGGACGGGGGACAGTTGGTCCGGCCATAGTTGAACGGAGGACAGTTGGTCCGGCCATAGTTGAACGGAGGACAGTTGGTCCGGCCATAGTTGGGCGGGGAACAGTTGATCCGGCCATAGTTGGGCGGGGGACAGTTGATCCGGCCATAGTTGGGCGGGGGACAGTTGGTCCGGCCATAGTTGGGCGGAGGACAGTTGATCCGGCCGTAGTTGGGCGGGGGACAGTTGATCCGGCCGTAGTTGGACGGTGGACAGTTTGGCGGAGGACCGTTGTGCCGGGCAAAGTTGGATGGGACACCGTAGGGCGGGGGAAAGTTGGGCGGGGCACAGTTGGGCGGAGCACAGTTGGGAAGAGGACCGTTGGGTGGGACACGGTAGGACCGGTAAAAGTTGGCCGGAACATAGTTGGGCGGGGGAGAGTATGGCGGAAGAAAGGGTGTATCACGGTGAAACTTAGCAAGCTTTCGATTTTTACGTTTGCCAATGTTTTTCGGGGCATCCAGCTCAGAGTTACTTCTCTTCCGAGGTTTTTCGATTTTACGAGTGTGTTTTATCTCTACATGAAACGGGTTCATCGGCAAAGATTCTCGTTGTGCATGCGCGATGCAACCCAGATGTTTACCAAAGCCAGTGAGCAGCTCTTTTTGCAGTTCTTGAATGGGGAGGTCACACCATTGTTGCGCCACAGCAAAGCAATCTTGCACAACATCGGGCAGGCAGTGTTTCTGTTCGACAGCGATGTCAAACATTCCAGCAAGTCGCTCCTTTCCGGTAGCAATCAAATAAATAACTGATCGCCAGGTGGAAAGACTTCGCAGGAACTCCTCTCCGAAAGCGTCTGAAAAAAACGCCCAATTATAATAAATCAATAAGTCAATGAGCTGGCGAAGCATCAGAAGACCATCCTGAGAGTTTGTAGCTTTAGGATTTGGGAAATTCTGGTGGGTAAAGTGCATTTACAGTTAACACCTACCTCCCTTGCGCACAGTCTTCAATAGTTCCAAGTGATACAAATAAACACATCTAGAGCATCTTGATGTTTTAAGGTGGATATTTATCATACATATGAGCAAAAAAGAAACGATTTGAAAGACATCAACATATACAACATTACTTGATATAAAATGAGTCAATCTAAAAGTTCACGAAGTCCGTTATTAGAGGCTTACACAGACGTCAGAAAGATCAGTTAGATATTGTCCCGATAGCGCGTTGCTTATGTAGCAATAAACATTTCAGCGTAGTTACGAACTCACGTGTATTCAAGGTTTTGGGCAAAATCCCCGGTCCCCAGTTTACACACTAAAACGCTGCAACAAACCGGTACTGAACTACGCCCTAAAACGCTGCCACAAGCCGGTACGGTACACCCCCCCCCCCCTTCCCAAAACAAGCCCGTTAAGGTTGAGAGACGCGAAGAGACGGTTGCGGCACCCTCGGAAGCAGTCTTTAATAGGTCGACGCGACAGTAGCGATCATCATCGGCGAACACGAGGCAGAATTACGATAAGGTACGCAAACACGAAAGTGAACAACGTCGCATAGTAAAGATTTATACCTCAGCGAGCACTTACAGATTACAACATTATTAACACAGGAGATTCGGACCATGGAAGCCAACTGCGAGACGCACACACAATATTGGTCGTTACTCGCGGAGACCTGAAATGCAAGTCGTGCCAGGCACAGTCCTAATAATAATGGAACTCATCAGACTTGGCGCTCCGCACGCGGCGACCACTCCGCGTACGCCGTGCAGGCGATGCTGCTGTTCCCGATGCAGCTGCTCCTGGCAGTTCCTCCGGCGGCGGGGATGCTGCTGCCCTCGGCGACTCCGCTGGTGGTGATGGTCCAGCTTCTCTAGGAGGCGACCTCAGAGGTGCTCCTTTCGGCTGCTCCGCTGGTGGTGATGGTCCAGCTTCTCTAGGAGGCGACCTCAGAGGTGCTCCTTTCGGCTGCTTCGCTGGTGGTGATGGTCCAGCTTCTCTAGGAGGCGACCTCAGAGGTGCTCCTTTCGGCTGCTTCGCTGGTGGTGATGGTCCAGCTTCTCTAGGAGGCGACCTCAGAGGTGCTCCTTTCGGCTGCTCCGCTGGTGGTGATGGTCCAGCTTCTCTAGGAGGCGACCTCAGAGGTGCTCCTTTCGGCTGCTTCGCTGGTGGTGATGGTCCAGCTTCTCTAGGAGGCGACCTCAGAGGTGCTCCTTTCGGCTGCTCCGCTGGTGGTGATGGTCCAGCTTCTCTAGGAGGCGACCTCAGAGGTGCTCCTTTCGGCTGCTCCGCTGGTGGTGATGGTCCAGCTTCTCTAGGAGGCGACCTCAGAGGTGCTCCTTTCGGCTGCTTCGCTGGTGGTGATGGTCCAGCTTCTCTAGGAGGCGACCTCAGAGGTGCTCCTTTCGGCTGATTCGCTGGTGGTGATGGTCCAGCTTCTCTAGGAGGCGACCTCAGAGGTGCTCCTTTCGGCTGCTCCGCTGGTGGTGATGGTCCAGCTTCTCTAGGCGGCGACCTCAGAGGTGTTCCTTTCGGCTGCTTCGCTGGTGGTGATGGTCCAGCTTCTCTAGGAGGCGACCTCAGAGGTGCTCCTTTCGGCTGCTCCGCTGGTGGTGATGGTCCAGCTTCTCTTGGAGGCGACCTCAGAGGTGTTCGTTGTGGATGCGCTTCAGCTCGCGGATGTGCAGGTTCCGCTCGCGCTCTAGCTTCTCCTTCTCCATCGTGAGGTCCGTACCCTCCTTCAGAGACGCTTGCCGCAGCTCGATGATCTCGTCGGCCTCGTAGTACTCCTGGCCGCTGAGCCGGCCGGGGTCCTCTGGCCGCGCAAACTCGCCGTCGTCCTGCTTGACAGCCTGCGGGGCGGCGCCGGCCCGCTTCCGCGAGCTCTCGACGCTGCTCGGCTTCCGCTTGGCCAACAGCTTCTGCCGGTCCAGCTCCTCGCGCGACGCCGCCAGGTCCTCCATCCGCTTTGTCAGCTCCTGGAATGCATATCTTGAGTCGTCGCCCCGGGCACCATGTCTCGATAGCGCGTTGCTTATGTAGCGATACACATTTCAGCATAGTTCCGAACTCACGTGTATTCTAGATTTCTGGCAAAATCCCCGGTCACCCGTTTACACACTAAAACGCTGCAACAAACCGGTACTGAACTACGCCCTAAAACGCTGCCACAAGCCGGTACGGTACAGCTATTATTAATCCAAAGGTAATGATGTTGTGTATAACATTATCCTACGCTAATCTGATTACTGATATGACACATGTTAAAATTGATTCTGTCTAATAACTCATAGCGCCAAGATGTAACTTGTTACTTGTGAAAGGGAATAGTCCACCTTGGATCTGGTATAAACCAATCTGGTATAAACCAGCCATCTGGTTTAAAAGGACTAGTACACTTTAACATGGGGTTTTGAACTGAGATGCATAATTGCAGCTTATATATATAAATCATATGATCCACGGTTCGTTTATCCCAAAAACTCTACCTCAACGGCTCTAGAGCAGATTTTCGAACGACCCGCCATGGTTTATATATGGCTGGTTTATGCCAAATTAGTTTATAACAGACCAATGTGGAGTATTCCATACCAGATGGCTGGTTCATGGATAAAGTAAGTATGGATAGGAATCATACGCGATTTAGCGACCACAGAACGGTACTAGCTGTCGTTTTGTAGTACGAGAAACGGCCTACCACGGGGACGTTCCAACATATATGGGCACACATTACCAGGCATGATGTCCATCGGTGGAACCAACATGTCATAAGTGCTTGTGAGAGCTTCCCGAATGCATTTAAACTGAATTGGAGTCATCCCATAATCACCGGAGGCGAGAAACCATGCAACGGGGCGGCCGTCTGAGCGTTGCGGCCTACCACGGGGCGGGCGGTATACCAGCTGTCCTTTTTGTAGTACGGGAAACGGCAGCGGCTGCGCGTGGTAGCGGATAACAATAGAAAGTGGGCGGAGTTACCTATCCATACTTACTTTCTTTATCCATGGCTGGTTTAAAACGGGTGTCCACTATTAAACCGGACGCAGTTTAACGTTTCCTAACATCGCCAGCAATTATCATTATATAAGTGTCGCAGGGGCAGATCTAGCCGTGCTTTATTGGGGGGGGGGGAGGGTGTGGCAAATCCAGTGGCGTATTTCCAAAAAGTTGTTGAGCGGGAGTAGGCAGGGGCGTCGCCGATTTTGTTTAGTGGGGGGTCGGCTGAAATGAAGAAAAAATGTGCCCCCATTTTTATGCGTGTATTTAAGCCTTTACAGCATTTTTAATGTGGTTTTCATGTTATAGTAGGTACATGTTATATAGCGCCGCGAAGCGGCGCGAAATTTTACGTGTTTGCCGGTTAAAACCCAGAAATATCGGCCTTGCAGAGGATAAGAAACTAAAAATGCTATGCATTCAATTCACAGTTACAACGAACCGAAGACGATGACGATGGCTTCGTTATGACAATGGCCACCGATATGACGCCGCGAAGCGGCGTGAACATTTTAATTTTAGGTCGTGGAAAACGAAATTGTAATATTGGAACCAGACCGTGAGTGCAGCCAAGCCTCAGGTAACCCCTATTGCTGGTTGCGCATCTCGGTATAACAGTGCAAACGGTTTAAAAGCAGCAAGAGGCAGAACGACTTTTCCGCGCATAAATGGTCCCTGTGGATCTGGAGGAGCCTGGGGCGAGATGGCTAGGGTCAAGCTGGCTTGGGGAGACGGTTCTGGCAAGGTCTCACTATTAGCTCTTCGGTCCAGCAAGTTGGGCACCGCTGGAGCAGCTTCCGGGAGCCGATATCCGCGTCTTTGCGTTCGCTCGCTTTTTTCGGAACTCAGCAGACTAGCTAAACCTGTAGCCCGCTTGAATATTTTATGAAGGGAATGGGCCCTGGGGATAGCAATTAGGTACCGCCAAGAAGAGCCTCTGCCAGACACGTAATTCATTCATTTTCCCATTTTCCAAATTTGTATAAGCAATTGCGAATTGTGTCATGCCGCGAAGCGACGCGAAATGTGCAAGTTTTCACTGTGGATAGCTGGATTTCGACTGCTGCAAAGGCAATTTTTACACCTGTAGGTCCGACCGCTGGGGGGGGGGGAAATCATAGTTTCAGGACCTTTGGGGGGGGGGGGGATGGCCCCTTGCCCCCTGGATCCGCCCCTTAAGTGTCGCACCTTAACAGAAAGCGTGACATAAATACTAAGCACGTGTGCAATAGAAATATCCTTATATTGACTCTAACGAAAATGACAGTCAAAATGGCAGCCCTCGACAGGAAGCAAATCCGCGCACTCATCGAAAATTGTGTCCCCAAAAAAAATCCTGACAAGCCAAAACATCTCATTCGGAATCATGTCATGGATATGGGAGTGCCCAGAACCACTATGTATGACATACTGAGGCGTATGGATGTGCGAGTTAGCGCTTCTCACGCTGGCAAGGGGAAAAACGTCAGAAGATGAGCGATTCTAGAAGAAAGGCCCTCGTTAAAGAAATGCAGGCCAAAGCCGGAGTGTCGGCTCGTGTTCTGGCCAGAAGATTCGGAATCAGTCCCTCATTCGTCTCCAAAATCTTACAAGAGGAAGGAATCGCTTACAGAAAGCGGCAGAAAACCCCTGTGTCAGCGAAAAACAAAAACAAGCTCAAAAGACGCGGCTGAGAAGGCTGGCTAGAACTGTCTTGCGAGCGGGTGCGGAAGCCGATGTCGTCATGGACCACGATATTTATTCAGCCCCTCCAACTTTGCTTCAGCCCCCTCCCCCAACTTGGACGAGAAAGTGGTTCAAATCCGGGGAGAAATCTGTATTTTTTTGTGGATTTTGATGGTACTTTAACCCGGCATTGGCTGGGGTCTCAACCGAACGCCATTGGCTGGGGGGGGGGGGGGGGTAAACATAAAAAATAAATAAAAGAAAAGTGCAACAAAGAGCCTCTTGGGCCCATCCGAGGTTGCACCCCACCCCACCCCCACCCCCACCCCCACCCCACCGCCCCCCCCCCCCTCCACCAGTCTCGCCCCTTCAAATCACCTTACTCTACCTGCATAAAAGAAGGCTAATCCCACGAGTATTTATGAACTAATCCCTTCTCTGTAAAGTATTTATCTAATCTAATTTTGAAGGAAGCAAGTGTCACTGCATCAGCGACATCCCCTGGTAGCATATTCCAATGTCCTACAACCCTTCTACTGAAAAATGACTGTCGTAGCCTAGTCCTACTTTGTTTCATAATGAGTTTATGCTGATGACCTCTACCTCGATTTTCCCTATTGAACTCAAACATACCCTTTAAATATCCAGAATGCTGACTATTTACAAATTTGAAGACTTCAATTAGATCTCCTCTTAGCCTTCTATATCTAAGTGAAAACATACCCAATTTCTTTAATCTATCTTCATAAGGTAAACTACCAAGACAATTAACCATTTTTGTTGCCCTTTTTTGAACTCTTTCTAACAACCAGCAATCGTTCTCATATGTTGGAGACCAGGCGTGTACACAATACTCCAAATGTGGTCTAACGTATGCACAATACAGTTTTGTTATTACCTTTTCACTCTTGTAGGAAACATTTCTGTTAATGGCCCCTAGCATTCTAAGTGCCTTTTTCCTAGCTTCTACAACCTGGTCTGACGCTGATAGTCTATTGTTTACCACGACACCTAAATCTCTTTCCTTTTCAATCTGCTCCATTTTCTGCCCACCCATTTCATACCTATGTTTACTGCTAACCCGTCCAGCGTGCATAATCTTACATTTACTCAAATTGAATTTCATCTGCCATGCTTCAGACCACTCAACTAGCTTGTCCAGATCTGATTGAAAAACATCCTGATCATGTTTTCCTCTAATAATCCTGACAACTTTTAGATCGTCTGCAAATTTCAAGACTTCGCTGTCTATACTGTTCTCAATTGCATTCACAAATATTATAAAAAGCAATGGGCCCAGGACTGAGCCCTGTGGAACCCCACTGAGAACCTCCTTCCATTGTGATTGGCACCCATTCAATATAACCCTTTGCTGGCGTCCTGAAAGCCACGTTTCTATCCAATCCAGAATCTTGCCCCTGATCCCATGAATTTTAAGTTGCAACCCCAGTCTTGTATGGGGGACTTTGTCAAATGCTTTACTGAAATCAAGAAAAGCTACATCTAGCTGTTTACCCTGATCAAAGCTATCTGTTGCAACATCCAAAAACTCCAGAAGATTAGTTAAACAAGAACGGCCCTTCCTAAAGCCATGCTGTGTATCCTTGATGAGTTCATTTTGCTCCAAGAATTCAACAATCTTATCTTTGATGATTGATTCAAGCACCTTGCAGACTAATGAGGTCAGACTAACCGGTCTATAGTTTTCCTCTTTACTTCTATCTCCCTTTTTATGAATAGGAACAACATTTGCTCTTTTCCAATCAAGTGGAATTTTACTATCTGCGAGTGATTTAGAAAATATTATGGCTAATGGAACCGACAACTCCCTTTCAGATTCTCTTAAAAGTCTAGCATGGATTTCATCAGGTCCTTCTGCCTTGTTAGGCCTTACTTTCTTTAGATATTCTAGAACAAGTTCACTACTTATGCCACCTAGCTCTCCTATAGTCTCCTCTGTCTCTAGCTCAGGCTGAAGTGCTGCAATACTACTCTGGTCCTCGATAGTAAAGACATATTGAAACTGATCATTAAGCACTTCAACCATTTCACTGTCCTTGCTAACTAACACATCATCCACCTTAAATGGACCTATATTTTTGGAAACTGTACTGAACTTATAAAAACTGAAGAACTTCTTACTATCTGCATTACAATGTCTAGCTAAATCAAGTTCCTTTGCCCTTTTAGCTGCTCTGACCTTTTTCTTAACTGAATTTCTTGCATTCTGGTAGGCCTTCTGATTTATATCTAGTGAAGATCCCTTCAAAATGCCAAATGCACTTCTTTTAGCTTGTATAGCACTCCTTACTTCTGGGGTAAGCCAAACTGGTTTGCCCTTGGTTCTGTTACGTTTGTGCCTGAGGGGTATATGCCGATTCTGAATTTGGCTTAATCTAGCTTTGAAAACATTCCAGGCCTCACATGCATCTAAACCTGCCAACTCAACGTTCCATTTTATATGTGCGAGGTCATTTCTAATACCATCAAAATCAGCCCGGCTGAAGTTTGGAACCATAATAAGGTTATCTTTGGGCCTCATCTCTGATGAGATATTGAATTTAACCATATTGTGATCACTGGTTCCTAGACCTGCACAAATACTTATGTCACTAACTAGATCACTGTTGTCTGATAATACAAGGTCTAGAATGGAGCAATGTCTGGTTGGCTCTGTTACAAACTGATGCATGAAAAGCTCCTCTTCAAAGATTTGCCTATACAACCTACACTCATTTGTTTCCTCTGCTATACTTTCGTATCCTCTTAAGTTAAAATCTCCCATAATAAGACACTGAGCCCGAAAGTTCCTACGTATTTCCTCACAAATATCTTGGTCTGTTTCAGCTTGGGAGTTCCTTGGAAGATTCCCTGGTCTGTAAAATGCACCTATCCTCAACCTTCCTCTGTTTCCTGTACCAATTTTAATGTCAAGCCAGATTGATTCTACTTCTTTTACTTTACTAGAATCATCAACTCTAGTAGTGCAGTACAAGCTATTTACATATACAAACACTCCGCCCCCCTGCCGTGATTCTCTGCAGTATGAGAACATGTTATACCCTTGTAACTCGAAATCCTGTAGCCTATCCCTATTATACCCCTCACTAACCCATGTCTCGGTTACACAAATGATATCAGGCTTTTCAAGGGCAACATAACACTCAAACTCATCAAATTTAGACCTAATACTTTGGGCATTCAGCAACACACATGTGATCTTATACTTTGAGCTGACTCTACTAATTCTGAGGGAATTATGATCTACTGTCCTATTCTGACATGAACTTCTACCAATGCTTACTTCCTGATGCCCTAGTACTAGCGTCCCTGAACCCCCCTCCTACCTAGTTTCCCTGAATGACACTTCTGTAGGCATCTCCCAAAGCCCTTGCCCCCTCATCCGATAAGTGAAGCCCATCCTTCATATAGTACCTACGCCACTCATAGAACTGATCCCATAAGTCTACATAACTAAGCCCCATAGCTGAACATAAGTTCTGAACTGAGCTGTTCACAGACAGAGCTGTCGAGTACCACTCCTCACTGGCTCCACAGCGAGGGAGGATGCCAGTCACAATGACTGGTTTCCTGGACTCCTTCAACCTCTGCAGCAGGCTCCGGTACTCCGCTACTATTATCACACTCTGCCTAGGTCCTATGTCGTTCACCCCCACCTGTAGTATAACTGTCTCCGGGCTACTCCTACCAAGTTCTGCCTCAATGACAGGGCCCATATCAACTACTCTTGCCCCTGGTTTGACTATACATCTGTCCCTCTTCCTACAGAATGTTCGCCTTAAGGGCCTTACCCTTGAGTCCCCAACCACTAAATGCTGAATCTCTTCCCTGTCACTTTCAGCTGCTGACTCTAACGCACTGAACCTATTTGCTATTGTAACCTGCGGATGTTCTCTGGGGCTGTACTGCCTGACTCTACCCTGAACTTTTGTCCATCCCTCCTGATCCCCTTCCCTCTTCCTCCTCCAGATTCTGCTACCACCCTCCATTACCCAGCACCCCTCCTCATCCTTACTGTCTGTGGCCCTAGCATTACTTTCCACAATGTTGAGTCTCCAGAAACGTGACCCTCCAACACACTTCCAAACCCCAGCCGCACTATCCACCTTTGCCTTATCCTCCTCCCTTATGCCCCTATCAGAACTACCACTGGTCCCTGATCCTGTAGGCTCCTTTTCTGACCCCCTAACCACGATCTGCGCATACGTTCCTTGGTCAGGAGCTACACCCTCCTGCGGCTCATCTCTACACCTACACTTACTTAACTGCGCCTCAAGCTCCGCTACTCTAGCCTGGAGGGCCTCTAGCTCTGCTACCTTCGCCTGCATCCTAGTCATGCTCATTTGAATACACTAGTAACTTAGGTATATAACTTAGGTACTATGCACTTTTCAATACTTTACTAACTTAACTTAACTTTGTTTTGTTTTTTGTTTTGTTTTTTCTTCTTCTAAACCTTAACTAGATCTAGGTAAAGCTAGTGACACAAATCAGCTATGAGTGCACCTAATACTAGACTAAATATCTAATCCTTAAATAAACTGAATACTAAATACACCTTAATTATCCCTAATTTTCTAAAATATCTACTTATCCAACCCTGCAACTAATAACACAAAAATAAGACTAAGACAATTTTGGCGCACACAAGCTAGAATGAAAAGTCCTTTAAAAAGCAAGTAAGAGGTAACAGCTAACTATGAATGCTTAAAAATAATACCTAAACGATCCACAAAACTAAATATCTAATCCTTATATCTAAATATAATGTGGTTCCTCAAAAAATACACAAAACAACAGAGCTATCCAACAGCTACTTAGCTTGGCTAAAGCTTGGTAAAGCGGGGATAACCAGGGGGTGAGTCCACCCCCTGGTTATCTTCCGAACCAATAACTGCAGCGAGACGCGGAAGGCGGCAATCGAAAGCTCTCAACGAGACGCATCCAAAGCATACACAAAATTTCTCACATAAGGTCACATGTCAGGTCACGGTCAGGTCAAAGATAAAATCGAGATATTTTAGTTTTTGGACCATACTTTCTATACAACCCCAACACACACTCACCAAAGCCGAGAACAATAATGCGCGCCAAAAAATGCAGCCCTTCTATTGGTCGGCTCTACAGTAGCGCCATTTGCGCGCGCAGCCCAGGTCGCTGCCTTCCCATTGGTCAGCTATGGTGGCGCCACTCCCTGACCCTGCCCCGGTCACGATAACGGCGCGCGGGACGGGACATCGGCTGGGTTCATACATGACGGAATGAAACCCACAGAAAACATCCTTGAGCGAAATACACTGCACAATAACGACAGAAATGGCCGTGGGCATCGGCCCTTGTGCAAGTTAAAGAAAACACCCATATTATCAGTAAATACGGTCACTGGCTCCTCACCAACGCTCATCACGGCAGTGAGTGCGGCCACATATTCCGCTAAATAAATCGGCAGCTCTTCGGGCAAACGCACTGATACAGGTCTACACCCGGGACAAACAATTCCTATCTGCTTCGGGGTGGCGTCCACAAAACATAGCACGTCATGCACATCATTCCAGCGACAAATGTCACCAAATGACCATTCTACATTGTCGCACATGAATGGCACCACGGCTGCGCAAGCGTCGACATCGCCGTCCAAAATCGCGCAAACAACCTCCAGTGGCAGCTTCAGACAGGGTCGCAAAAAATTAACATAACCGGCGAGGCGCTGTCGCCATACCGCCGGCCAGGAAGCCGAACACTGCATCATGGCATTGCGAACAGAGCTCAACACGCCTGGTTTTACTCTGGCTGCCGCCCGACCGAGGTCCACATCAACTCCGAGATATACCATGCGCGATACAGGAGACAAAACTGACTTCCCAAAATTAACGTTAATACCTGCTCGAGCAAAATAATCAGCCACACCGCTCAGCTCGTCTGACTGGCGCGCAAAAAACAGGAAATCATCTAAATATGCGATACCCTTGATGCCTGGGAAATTGGCTTCAACTAATTTAACAGTTGCACATGCAAAATGCTGCATCTCCGAAGGAGCAATTGACAGTCCCATAGGCAAGCGTGCAAATACATACGTACAGCCGTCATAACCAACACCGAAATTTTTACGAGTGCACTCTGCCAACGGTATGTGATAGAACCCGTCGCGTAAGTCTATCTTAATGCCGTAGACGTAACCGGCAGCTGCCAGCGCCAGCGCACGCTCTACGGACGGCAATTGACACGGTCGGCGCGGCATAAACGGCGTCAGCGAGGACAGATCGTATATTAAACGGGCCGTCGTGTCACTTTTGGACACTGGAAAAAGTCTGTAACAACATTGCGGTCTGCCCGACCGCAAAATACCCGCCGAAACAAAGTCACGCACTGCCGCCGTCATCAGCGGAGACCGCGGCGTCGTCACCCACACACGGGGCGCCGCCGCCGGCACGCGCACCTTCAAACCCCGCGTCTGCACGCTCCGCGGCCGCGGGTGGCCGGAGTAGAGAGCGGCGTCGACCCTCGTCGCAATCGGCGGCCGCACGCGGGCCGAACCGTCCACCGGTCGATGACGCGCGGCAACGCCGCTCAGCGGTGACTCGAATGCAGCCGCAGCCGCAGCAGCGTCCGCCGTCGGGAGGGGCCCCCCGTCACCGCGCTCCACCGCCGCCCCGCCGGCAGCGCCCAGCAACAGTTCAGCCAGTCGCCGACAGGCGGCGCGAGGGTCGCGCGCACGCGACCCGCCGCAATCCGGCCGGCCGCCGCCCGCCGAGTTGACACAGGTAGACCCATCGGCGGCGGCGGCCGCCTCCTCCTCCCCAACCCGGAACGGGTGGGGCTCCTCTTCTCTCCTCTCGGTGGAGAAACACGCTGAGATGATGCAGTCACCCGGCCGGGGCGGACAGAGTGCGCCCGGCACGGGGGCCGGGCAGCCTCTCCCGGCAGGAGAAAGCACCGGGGGAGCCTCGGTCGGCTGGGGGCCGGAGTGGGGAGCCGAGACCGTCGCCCCCGCGGCCGACCGGAACAGACGTCTAATCCTGACGTCGCGCCCCGCCGCGGCGGCGGCGGCCGCAGCCCGGACGGCCGAGCAGGCCAGCCGCGCCGGCCGGACTCGGCGACCGGCGCGGGCGCCGCTGCTGGCTGGGCGGCGGCTGGGTTGAGGTGAATGCCCAGTCTGTCCATGGCGACTATTATCGCACAAAGTGCTCTCAAAAGTATAATACATATTCCACATAAGCAAAAGTGAAATTGTAAGCAAAGGTCAAGGTCAGGTCACAAAAGGTCACACACAGGTCTACGAAAGCCATGCGACACATGTTGTATGGGTTATTTTACAAGTATAATTCGATAGTAGCAGTCATTTTCGCGATTTTTCCCAGCTCAGTTCCCAGGGAACCACCCCCTCCGTAGCGGGGAACCGAATGAGTTGCGCCAGTAAACAGGCTCGAACCCAGAACCCTTGGAGTCCAACGCTTTACCAACTGAGCCACCCGGGCACCAGGTCTGGCCGGCCATATCACCACGGGGCATCACGCGCCCAGTCTTTTGCAAGAGTATGGCAACCATAAACGGTGAATTTTATCGGAAACAATGCATTCAGAAGGCATTGGTGCTGTTTCTGGAGACCAACTACCCAAACAAAGACTATGTGTTCCGGCCCGATCTCCCCAGTTCGCAATACGCGAAGGTGATACGCTCGCGCTGCTCCACCAACTGGAGATGCCCCATGTGACGAAGACGAGCAACCCCCCAAACTGTCCTCGGCTGCGTTCCATTGAGGACATTTGGGGACTTTCGAAGCAGAAAGTGTACGAAGGAGACTGGAAGGCTACCACAGAGGCACAACTTATCGCCAGAATCCGAAGAGTTTTGAAATCCCTAGACTCGCAAGTTGCGCGGACCATGATGATGAGCGTCCCCGCGCGGGTGCGCGAGGCGGTCACGTATGGAGCTTCGGCTGCATTCCACTGATGTGTCGTGAAAATACAAAGTGTGAGATTTCCAATGGTGTCTTACTTGCTTGTATCATCCAACTCATACTCGACATACATGTAATTTAGTCGCCGTCGCGTCCGGATCTATAGAGGACACCCGTTACCAGATTGGTTTATACCAGATCCAAGGTGAACTATTCCCTTTTAAACACCCACCACCAGACAAGCAACGGGTGACTTCAGACAGAGACAGCTATGCTTTACCATATTACACTCGAACAAGGTAAGAATTGTGACAGGGTCCTGCAATTGTGACAGGGTCCTGCAATTGTGACAGGGTCCTGCAATTGCACTAGGCCTTGGCAATTTTCATGAAGCATTTGGCAGACCCGCAACCCTGGTATTTTCCCGTTGCTTGGTGACCCAATAGCCCATGTAAAATGTCAGCCCCCTAGCTTGATTTTTTCGTCTGCCCCAAAGGCTCCGAAGTTTTCCCCATATGGTATAATGGAGACTGCAACTCTGGTGTTAGTCACAATAGGATGGCATTTGTAAAGTGCCGTTTTTTGTTGCAACATCGTCGCTTATATTCACATTTAACTGTTGTTAAATGTGAATATAACTAGGGAGATATGCTTAATTAATCCCTAGGATGTGAATTGACCTCTTTTTCCACCCAACAACCACACTCCCTCACCCCCTCCGACCGTACCTAGGCGGATGGACCGATTGTTCCCGATTTGTTTTGGAATGGAGTGAAATATGTTTGAAATGCAACGTTTGATCACTGGTTATCGTGGGCAAATTTTTGACCTTCCACCACTGAAGCAAGAAGTCGGCAAAGTTCTGCAAATTGACAAAATTATATTGGCACATTTACAACCCGGGAAACCTCGCCATGGTATTTGCAATATTCGTGTTCACACTGCCGTGACGTGCCTGCTCGGGACATTCGGGCGCGGGATATTCGGGCAGCCGCTGCTGGGTCGCTGCAGTTCCTGTGCGTGCGCATCAAGATGGTTAAGAGCCTTTTCGGCTATCGGGTCCGGTACTATGGAACAGAATTCCTGTCAATGTCAAGGGAGCCAAGAGTGTGCCCGGGCCCCGGCTGTAGGAGGGATGCTGAGATCTGGCTGAGGGAGCGGGAAAGGACTGAGTGGCGAAAGTGCGTGCTTTATTTACATTTACTTTGTATCTTATGACATGTTGCATGCCATTCTACCTTGTGGTGCTTCTGTACCCTGTATTGACTCATGGTCACAAGTTATTTTTATGAAGACCATACGGCACTGGCGGCGCCACCATAAGAACAGGGGCGGCAGACTGCCACCCCTGTCGTGAAGGGTGGCATTGCCACCCATGAAATCTGGCCCACCATCAATTTTTAATGTTGCTTTGAAGTCAACATTTTGGATTTCTGCCGCCAGTGACGGATGGTTGGTCAAAATGGGAAATTGTCCCCCACCCCGCACAAAACCTTTTCGCTGACGCCTCCTCCCCCGCTCAACAACCTTTCGCTGACGACCCCCGTTCAACAACACTTCCCTGCAACGTCCCCTCCCCGCTCAGCAACCTTTCGCTGACGACGCCCTGTTAAGGGCTTGCCCCCCTGACATAATTATAAATACACAGCTGTTTGTGACTACCTTTGCGGAGCGCGATTTGTGCAACCTCCCAAGAAAAACAAATCGGAACCTAGGTTTGCCACTGCACTGGCTGCAGAACATTAGGCGGCCTTTGCCACCCCTGGCAAAAATCCGTGGCGTCGCCACTGTCATACGGTATAGACTGACGACGGCTCATACACATATATACGACGGCTCATACACATATATACGACGGCTCATACACATATATACGACGGCTCATACACATATATACGACGGCTCATACACATATATACGACGGCTCATACACATATATACGACGGCTCATACACATATATACGACGGCTCATACACATATATACGACGGCTCATACACATATATACGACGGCTCATACACATATATACGACGGCTCATACACATATATACGACGGCTCATACACATATATACGACGGCTCATGCACATATATACGACGGCTCATACACATATATACGACGGCTCATGCACATATATACGACGGCTCATACACATATATACGACGGCTCGTACACATATATTCATACAAACAACTTGTGACCACGAGTTGATACAAGGTACAAAAGCAGCACAAGGTAGAGTTCACGCAACATAGCATAACGCGGATTCAGGATTTCGTCAGGGGGGGGGCGCATAGTGCACTATGGTAGCCGTCAACAAAATGTTGTTGACCGGGGGGGGGGGGATGGAGCGTGATCGAAATGTGAATAGAGCACGCACTGTTGCCACTCGGTACTGTCCCGCTCCCTCAGCCAGATCTCAGCCTCCCTCCTACAGCCGGGCACACTCTTGGCTCTCTTGACATTGACAGAAATTATGTTCCATAATACCCAACCCGACAGTTGCTGCCCGAATATTCCGCGCCCGAATGTCCCGAACGGAGACGTCACGACAGTGTGAACACGAATATCGCAAATACCATGGCGAGGTTTGCCGGGTTGTAAATATTACAATATAATTTTGTCAATTTGCCGAACTCGGTCGACTTCTTGCTTTAGGAGTGAAAGATGCAATATTTGTACACAATAACCATTAATCAAACGTTGCATTTCAAACATAAGTAATTCCACTCAAAACAATCGGGAACATTCGGTCCATTCACCTAGGTACGGTCGGTGGAGAAGGGGGAGTAGGGTGAAGGGGGGGGGGGAGGGGTAAAAGGGATCAGTTCGCATCCTAGGGATTAATTAAGCATGTCCCCCAAGTTGTACAACAGTTAAATGTGAATATAAGCGACGATGTTGTAACAAGAAACGGCGCTTTAAAAATGTCATCCTATTGTGACTAACACCAGAGTTGCAGTCTCCATTATACCGTATGGGAAAACTTCGGAGCCTTTAGGGCAGACGAAAAAAACAAGCTAGGGGGCTTACATTGTACATGCTTCCTATTGGGTCACCAAGCAATGGGAAAATCCCAGGGGAGCGGGTCTGCCAAATACTTCATGAAATTTGACGGGGCCTAAATTACACATACCTTCAAATAATGTTCTCGTAGACTCCGGCATGTTCGCGTTGTCCCACGGTGTGCTTGTTGTGAGGTTGCCGTCACATGGCACGTTGTCTCGGAGAGTCTTATCATATTCCGATGGATGGCCTGACTTTGCCACTGGCGCACATGCACATTTGGAGAGCGCTTCCCATGCCACTAGAGTGCATTGTATTGCCTTGTTGCAAATCATTAATTGGTCAGTAAGTGGCAGGTCATATCGTGCATTCAAACGGTCCATCCATGCTGTGGCATCTTTCAAGGCGGAGTGGGTTTCTAGTTCCTGACAGCGCCATCCACTTGAAGTTTGGTTTTCTTGCGGCTTCAACACCCCATGAAGGAAGTTGTCAAGCAGCCAGAACGTCTTTTCACAGTACGCGTCGACGGCAAACGCAGTGTCTTTACCATTGCCGATGACCGATGTCATCCAGGGGCGCAACTCGGAATTCGTTCCGGCCAGCTGCGAGCTGCTCGCAGAATTTGCTGCGATTTCCGTCTGCGTATTGATGTCCATTGTAATGGCTGCTGCAGAGTCAGCATCATTTACAGCAGAATCATTCACTTCGGATTCCGTCTGGATGCCCACCTTCGTCGTTGAAGCTTCTTGGTAGGCTGATATTGCAGTAGCGTCGGGTAATTCTGCTATAACCCCTGTGTCCTCGCTGTCTGGCGGGCAAGAGTCGTCAGGTTTCTTCACACTTTCTGCAACTTCTGCCTTTGCTTCCGAATTCCTGATTTCCTTAAGCTCACTATCCAGTTTATCAAGAAACTCATGAAAGCTGTTCATTTCTAAATCTTCGGAAACCCAGCTTTCGTCCGAATCTGAGCTTGTGTTTAATTCGCTAGAAGCTCTTCGGATAGCTTCGCTGTCAACAAGTGACATTGCGTCACTTTTTGAGGACATATTCTCCCCAGGATTAATGTGGGGAGCTCTATGTGTTCCATCATCCCTATCATTCAAAGGGAATGCCATTTTGCCATGTTTTGGATTTTCCGCAGAACTCAATGAACAGGATTCCAAATCCGTTCTGGTCTCAGATATATCCGAGAGATCATCAGCGCCAGATTCTCCAACCTCTGAGCATTTCTCTGCACCATCGCCCCCACTCGTGACGGATGTCATGAGTACCGAGGGCACAGACTGGTCTGTGTTTCCCTTCGTCATTACGGCCGACTCGTTGTCGTTGGCAGAGGCCGTACTGCAGGGACTGGCGTCTCTGGCAAGGGACGGTCTCCTGCCGGGACTGCTATCGGCGGCGAGTGCACCCTCGAGCAAGCGGTCCGCGTACGAGGCCAGCGATGCGTCCGAGTCAGCCTCCATAGGGGCGTCCGAGACTGCTTCTAGCCAGTCGCGTGAGTCCAAACGGGAACCATCAGTCATCTGTTGGAAGACACGAATGGAAAGCAAGAGATAGGTGATCGGAATTTACGGACGTTGAAGACACGGTTGATAACGAGCGGCGGCAAACAAACGCCTAAATTACTCAGATAACAAGGCTGATATTTCTGTCGGGGGAATTTCGTGTATGCCAACTTCAAGTTAATTTATTTTACTTATTTTATCCCATATAATGCAAATAGAAACAAACATGGGTACTAATTAGATCGGACATTTTAGAAACATATTTTACTTCTGGCTAAAAATGAATTTGCGTTGCTGAAATATTACATATCTTAAAGACAGATACGTAGCAGTATGTATAGCATTCGTGAGACAGTGTTATGTAAACACACATTGCAGTATGTTGATTGGAGTACAGTGTCAGAAAAGTTGCCGTTAACCCATTTTTCTGGACTTGGAAGTTGTGTTCCGTGAATACTTTGACTGTAAAGAATGATTGTGTTTTAGTCTGCGGGTGCAAATGGCTGACGAGCATAAAACAATAGACTGGGACTTGACTTTCCGAACAATGGCCGGAACGTGAGTGATGCGACACAAATTGCCATAGGCGTAGGAACGGGGAGGGGGGTCCGTGGGGGCCATGCCCCCCCCCCTACACTTTTCAGGCTGGGGGGGGGGGGCAGCAATGTTAATTGGCCCCCACTTTTGAACATTTCTCCTTCAATCACTGATATTGGTTCGATATGAATGCTTAAAAGTAGCGAAAATAATGATGAATTCACAACCCCGCAATACCAATAAGTCATAACCCATAAGCGTAAGAACCAGGGGGTCGGGGAGGCCAAGGCCCCACTTTTTAGGCTGGGATCCAACAATATTAACAGCTCCCTACTTTTGAGCGATTTCTAATTCTGCCATCACTAATATTGGTTCGATATGAATGCCATAAAGTTGGCAGAATAATTATTAATTCACAACTTCACAATCATAGGCGTAGGAACGGGGCTGGGGGGCCGCATGGGCTCCCAATTTGAGGCCGGGGGGAACAGTAATGATAACTGCCCCCCCCCCACACACACACACACTTTTGAGCGAGTTATCCCTCATCGATCACTGATATTGGTTTGAGATGAATGTCTTGAAGTTGGGACAACAACTATTTCACGACCTCGCGTAGGGAAGAGGGCGCGGCCACATGCCCCACTTTTTAGCCTGGGGGGGGGGGGGCAACAATGATAACTGGCCCCTCACATTTCAGCAAATACACCCTCTTCGATCGCTGATATTGGTTCGAGCTGAATGCCTTAAAGCTGGGGAATAACGATGACTTCATAACCCCGCAATGCTGTAATTTCCATAAGCATATCTAAGAACCGGAGGGGGAAGGTCAGGGCCCATGTTTTAGGTCGAGGGAGCCAACAATGTTAACTGGACCCTCACTTTTGAACGATTTTTGCCTCTTCGATCGATGATGTTGGTTCGGTATAGGTGCCTTAACCCTCGCCCTGGTGTGGAGGGGGTCATTTTGCCCCCTCCCCTTGAGGTGTTTCGAGATAGCGGGAAAACAGCGGCGCACAGCGCCGCCAAATTTGACAGCTGTTTGGGCATCAATTATACATACTATGTACAATTACATAATTACATTTCATAAACACAGATTCGCACATTTAGTATAGATTGCGAGAAGTGGCGCAAATTTTGAAAGTGGCGCATATTGTTATGACAGAAGAAGAAAAAAGAAGTACTTCGAAAGAAGAAAAGAATTGAACTGTAAAAGTTCGGAACTTATGATAAAATAATGATTTATAAAGTTAATAAGTACAAATGCAATGATTTTTTCATCGTTGCTTACACAACTAGCATAATATTGCCCGTAGGTAAGTGTTCGTTCGCTGGTCCAGTAACGCTGCTTTTAACACATGCTTCCTTATGAAGCTATTTGACATAGCGCTGAATTTTTCGACACAGCGCTGAATGACAGGACAAAACATCAATTATATTCGGCAGGAGAAACTTTACAACCAAACAGAGTATGCTGCAGGGATGTAGGAACGTCACGAAAAGTGTGTCTGGGGTCTGTGTGCTGTGGGCTGTGTCTATGTGTGCGTGTGCGTGTGCGTGTGCGTGTGCGTGTGCGTGTGCGTGTGCGTGTGCGTGTGCGTGTGCGTGTGCGTGTGCGTGTGCGTGTGCGTGTGCGTGTGCGTGTGCGTGTGCGTGTGCGTGTGCGTGTGCGTGTGCGTGTGCGTGTGCGTGTGCGTGTGCGTGTGCGTGTGCGTGTGCGTGTGCGTGTGCGTGTGCGTGTGCGTGTGCGTGTGCGTGTGCGTGTGCGTGTGCGTGTGCGTGTGCGTGTGCGTGTGCGTGTGCGTGTGCGTGTGCGTGTGCGTGTGCGTGTGCGTGTGCGTGTGCGTGTGCGTGTGCGTGTGCGTGTGCGTGTGCGTGTGCGTGTGCGTGTGCGTGTGCGTGTGCGTGTGCGTGTGCGTGTGCGTGTGCGTGTGCGTGTGCGTGTGCGTGTGCGTGTGCGTGTGCGTGTGCGTGTGCGTGTGCGTGTGCGTGCGTGCGCGTGCGTGCGCGTGCGTGCGCGTGCGTGCGCGTGCGTGCGCGTGCGTGCGCGCGCGTGCGTGCGCGTGCGTGCGCGTGCGTGCGTGCGCGTGCGTGCGCGTGCGTGTGCGTGCGTGTGCGTGCGTGTGCGTGCGTGTGCGTGCGTGTGCGTGCGTGTGCGTGCGTGTGCGTGCGTGTGCGTGCGTGTGCGTGCGTGTGCGTGTGCGTGCGTGCGCGTGCGTGCGCGTGCGCGCGCGTGCGCGCGTGTGCGCGCGTGTGCGCGCGTGTGCGCGCGTGTGCGCGTGTGCGCGTGTGCGCGTGTGCGCGTGTGCGCGTGTGCGCGTGTGCGCGTGTGCGCGTGTGCGCGTGTGCGCGTGTGCGCGTGTGCGCGTGTGCGCGTGTGCGCGTGTGCGCGTGTGCGCGTGTGCGCGTGTGCGCGTGTGCGCGTGTGTGCGTGCGCGCGTGCGTGCGTGCGTGCGTGCGTGCGTGCGTGCGTGCGTGCGTGTGTGTGTGCGTGCGTGTGTGTGTGTGTGTGTGTGTGTGTGTGTGTGTGTGTGTGTGTGTGTGTGTGTGTGTGTGTGTGTGTGTGTGTGTGTGTGTGTGTGTGTGTGTGTGTGTGTGTGTGTGTGTGTGTGTGTGTGTGTGTGTGTGTGTGTGTGTGTGTGTGTGTGTGTGTGTGTGTGTGTGTGTGTGTGTGTGTGTGTGTGTGTGTGTGTGTGTGTGTGTGTGTGTGTGTGTGTGTGTGTGCAGTGAAACTTCGATCTCGTTGAGAGAAACCCAACCCCCTATGGAATATATCTTTGCAGATTTGGGCTCTTCTCGTCGGGGCTCTTTTGCAAGATTTTTATCTCTCTCAACAAGCAAAATAAAATATTTTAGAATACAAAATGGCAAACAAAAAATTAGGGGGCCATGTCCTCCCCCCCCCCCCCTGTTCCTACCCCTATGGTATGCTGTAAGTGATTTCTCGACATTGCCATCCAGAAGTTTGGATAGCAGTTCTGCTATCTCAGTTAAAAATCCCATTATGAAAGTGACTGGTTTTCGCTCAGGCCCTCATTAGGCCTTAGCGGCATATGTTGGTCTTGGGGGGGGGGGGGAGGGAGGGAGGGGCCTTACCTATTGTCTCGCTGTTTTTTATATTTTTTCTTCTTCGGAAGGGCTCCCTCTTATGATTTCATAGAAGACCAAAAATATTTGTTTGCCCATAAGCCAGCGAGCCGGGGGACCGTCCTCAATCTTTGGGGACGATAAACTTCGCCACTAAATTCTGCCAATGATTGGAATTGCGCGATCGGATGGTGGGGTCAGGGCCCGCGCAACAAGCTTAGCTTGGCGTGGGTCCTGATCTCGGAAATCCATCCCATTAAAACATTCGGATTACATTTATCAAAAACTCTAGATGGGGGGGGGGGTCAGCTGCCCTCTCTGCCCCTCTTGCGGCGGTCCGCGGGATTAGGGTGGAAAGGCAGGGGCTGTGGGGCAATTTTCCGAGTTCATTCTAAAAAAAATTGTTGTAGAGCAGAGAAGTGTGCAGACATACAAGTTCGTGATGAAAGACAGGAAAGGTGTGTAAATTGTTCTATTTGCTATACATATATTGCAATATATTATCAGCTTGTGGCGCAGATGGCCTGTGTGTTCGTTTTATTAAAATGTGTCTTTACTCGCTTTGCCACGTTCTAACCCACATCGTCAACTCTAGTCTAACCTCACACACCGTTCCTGACTCATGGAAACTCGCTCTTGTCCATCCCATTCCGAAAGCTGCAAAGTCCGATGAGTTTAGTAGTTACAGGCCAATCTCGATTCTCACTACCATAGCAAAAATAACTGAGCGCGTTGTTTCCGAACAGCTGTATTCTTATTTCTCTACACACCACCTGTTCTCCCCTAACCAGCACGGCTTCAGGACCAATCACTCCACTGACACTGCCTTGCTCACCCTCACTGACCATGTTTTTCGATCTATGGACCAGCGTGAGATTACTCTTCTCTGCCTATTGGACTGCTCTCGCTGTTTCGACTGTATATCACACGACTCACTGCTGCGTAAGCTAGATCTCTATGGTGTAGACACGCGCTGGTTCCAATGCTACCTGACCAATCATTATCAGCGCGTGCAGATTCAGACCACCGGAACATCTCGCTGCCGCACACTCTCCCGACCCCTTCTCAACCCCATTGGCACCTATCAAGGTTCTTCTCTTGGGTCATTACTGCACAACATATACGCTAACGACCTACCTCTCTATACTGATGAGTCCACTGGCATCATCACCTACGCTGATGTCGTCCAACTGTACGTTTCTGGCCCACCGAAAGACCTGAATGATATTATCCAATCCATGGAAAACAGTCTGTCTGTCCTTTCCAACTGGTATGGAAAAAAATGGCCTCAAAATTAACGCGGCAAAGACGCAGCTCATCGCGCTCGGTACCCGCGAAATGACTGGGCGCCTTCCCCGAATTAGCATTACTCTTTCCGGCTCAACCATCACCTGCTCAAACACTGTCAAAAACCTAGGTGTCTGGTTAGATAGTGACATGACTTTCGCCACACATACAGACGACGTGGTACGGCGGTGTACTGGCACTTTATGCGGACTGAGCCACAGCAGGCACAGTCTCCCCCAGTCAGTGATGGTTACGTTGGTGCAAGGTCTGGTGTTCTCGGCGATTCGGTACTGTCTGTCCGTATATGGCGCTAGCAATGTGACGCAACGCAGACGGCTTCATAAGCTAGTGAGGTTCGCTGCGCGAGTGGTCTCTGGCCGGAGGAAATACGATCATGTGAGCGATGTGATTGATGACCTCGGCTGGCTTCATGTAGACAGCATGTATAAGTATCGCTACCTAGTGTTACTGAAAAAAATGCTGACTACGTCTGAACCACAAAACTTTGCCGAAAGTTTAATAACTAGGCAAAGTGTGCACGGGAGAGACACCCGACAGAGTGGAATGCTTGTGACGCCCTCTATACGGACTGAGTTTGGGAGGCGTCGCTATTTGTACGGGGCTGTCGCTGAGTACAACGAGCTGCCGTCTGAGCTGCGTGGTTTGAATTTCGCTAGTTTTAAACGCGAGCTCAAAGAGTACCTGATGGAGCGTGAGCGTGATACTTAGTTTTATGACTCACTGCACTCGTTTATGAGAAATTGTGGTGTGATGTGTTCTGTGTGCTCAGTGATGTGTACCTACATGAAGTATGAGTGTTGCGTCACCCAAGCCCAATAATTTTAGCGTGTTTTGACTCGAGTCATATAATAGCCGTTGCATGCAGCGAATATGCGTATTGTGCCCACTTATTTATTTTGCACCGCAGGCGCTATTTTATTTTGCGCTGTGATTTTATAGATTTGCTATGCTACCCAAAGCTGGCCGAATACCTCATTTTACATCGACAAATTCGGCCATTACTTTTACCATTCTAAGGCCCGCCAGATCGAGGGGCAAAAAGATGGTTTTACCCTCTTCTTTTTGCCAGGGGTCAACTGCGCCCCCATTCCCGAATCTGTCACACCTGTAGATGACATGTAGATGACAAAAATTCCAGCTTTGTTTGCGACAGAAATTGAATAGTGCAGACCCTGCCGCTAGTCAATGTCGATTTTCGCTAAGCAAAGCAAGCAATAACCGCCTCTAGTTATACAAATTGATGATACACATCTGGACAGTGATTCACTGATCATTAGAAATGGATGTTTATTCATCGCCAGAGCACACGTGATAATCATTGCATAAGGTCCATGATTGGTTAAGACGAAATCGGGAGCAAAAATACGTCACACAGCTGAAAACGTGAGATAATGAGCCGGCTAATATCTGGGGGGGGGGCGAAATGGTCCTTTTGCCCCCCAGGATTTTCGACTGGGGGCTTTTGGGTACCCTGCCCCCCGCAATCCACCGCCCCTGCTCTGCACATCCCAACATCATCATTATGACCAAGTACAGCTTCAACAGCATTATCATCCAACATCGTACATTTCCCGACGAAAGTGATGATAGTAAGGTTTGTGGGACGAATATTTCGTAGACATTTGATGGCCTACAAAAGGTCACGGACATGAATCGTGCATGTTTGAGTGACGGGACTTTTGACCTTCGCTACGCTACCGTCCTACCGTCATGCCATCCCTGCCCCTCTTGGCATTTGACTGCTGACGACTGCTGACGCAAACTGGACATGTTTACACCAGCAACACATAATTGTTGACAACCAGCAGAACTTAACCTTTATATTTCCATAACTCGTAAACTTCAATAGCCTTTCGATTACCATGCTCTTTAAATGTGATCGTCTGTGACCACTCCGAGGTACAGTGCATGGCTCGCCTCCTATGCAGAGCGTGTCATGAGAAATCACTGATATTTTTCTTTCCTCGCGTGAGACGAATGTTACGTCACGCGCGGCTGACGTGAGCAGCCCCCACCAGTAACGGTTGGCAGCACTCGGGCGTTTGGGCGCTAAAAACCTATACACCATAGGGTTTCCATGTTAAATCGATGATTTTCAGACAAGGCTGGCTCGTAACCTATGGTATATATTGTAAATCCGACTTCTGAAACAGATAGCTACAAGCCTCAGCTACAACGTTTTTATTTACCATTTTTCGATATTCCGGGCGTAAAAGGGTTAAATGGGCTTGGGGGGTTAAAAAATGTTGGAACGACCGCTGACCGCTTCCAAATGCTACTACAGTTACTGAAATATACACTACTTCGACTACTACTTCGTAGTAGAATTTAATGACCGCTTCCAAATGCTACTACATGTACTGAAATATACACTACTTCGACTACTACTTTGTATATTTGCTGGAGTTTAATTCAATAAATAAAGATATAATCTATGGAAATGCAAGTTGTTGATAGCAAACAATACCTTTAATTTATAATAGACAAAACAATTACGATACAAATCATATCGTGTCTAATTTATTTTGGCGTTACATTCCTTACTGTTCTACCCGTTGTTATATTACCCTGGACGTGAGCGGCGTCTGCGCCGAGTATATACAGCATAAACAGAACGCGGGAACCCGCACCCATATTTGTGTCAATATCTGTTTGACGTCTGTTGCTAAAAATATAAGTGGTTTGAAAGTAGTTCACGGGTAGTTCACATTCCCTCCTCGTTTTCAGAGAGGATTAAATATCACTGAAAATGATTATTTGTTCTGTGTTATTTCTCATACGGAGCATTCCGCGACAAATCGACTGAGGAATGGCACGCTCATGTCATTGATATTGACTTAACCCTCGCCAGTGCAGGGGGTGGGGGTGGATGCCACCCCCCCCCCCCTGCTGCACGGGCGAGGGTTAACATGCGCACTGCTGGGGGATTGTTTTCCGCCCCCCCCCCCCCCTCCGGATTTTCATGAATAGCGGACAAATGGCGGCGCACAGCACCGCCAAATTTGGCACAGCTGTTTGGGCATCAATTACCCACATGGTGTGAAATTGTTTACCTCGGGCCATCTCAGGTCAGGTCAACAGGTTACGTCAAGTGACTTTAACTCCTTCAATGTTTGTGGTCGTGCCAAAGTCACAGTGTTTGTCCGAGAGATTTGCAACTTGCAGGATTTAATAGGGTCATAAGTACCCACAGTTAGTTTATCTCAAATTTGTGCATTGGTGACCTAAGGTCAGGTCAATTCCGTGACCTTCCCATTATAAGTAAATGGGAAAATATGCAAATGCTTCCTATTCAGAGAATATGCATTTTATCAGGCCAATTCTTTCCAAATCATGTTATTTTGGCTTATTCTGGATGGCCCATGTGCAGTTGATGCTCAGTGACCTCTGCAAGGTCAGCTGAGGTCATCTGAGATCACCAGCACTTTTTGCCAATAACTCTTGATAGAATAAAGATAGATACATGCGAATGACACCCTGGTGCTGTTTTTCTCGTCGAGTCGCATCGCCCCATATGCAACATGACCTACCTGGGTCACCAAATGACCTTGACATTAGGTCAAATTTTGAAGTTGACCTAACCAGGTTACAATTAATATGTTTCGAAGCGCCTTGACGAGAAAAACACGATGGTGTTACAATTACTGCTATATGGTCAAGTAATACAAAGTTACTCATGACAAACTTTTTGAGAAAACAAAAATTTCATCATGACATTTAGTAACCTCTGGAGTGGAACCTAAACTGTTTACCTGATATAAAATTGTATGACACCATGTGCGATTGCGTGTTTCATGAGCTTCCGTTTGCTTTTTTCCGTTTGTTCCTAGCTGTTATAGTTCCCGGGATATTTAAGGGTTTCTAAAGCATACTCATGTATTGGACAATTTGACATTTGATGACCTATTGACCTGAGCCAAATAGTACCCGAATTAACTTCGAATGACTTTATCAAGAGTTTTCGAACGTCTTTTCCGCGTCTTTCTAGCCCTTTTAGTTTTTCGAGTTAGAGGGGGGTTATCCGGTGAGGTTGCGGCTGCCCCCACATTTCAAAACGTTCCTACGCCCATGCAAATTGCAAAAAAAAAACGTTAGGCGGAACCTCCAAATTCCCAACATCCGAAATTTCCCAACATCCCAACTTTTTCCCATTCCCAATTTTCCCATTCCCAACATCCGAAAAAAAGTTGTTGCGTATTCACTCACATACGGTTACAATCCTGCCACCGATGCCATCGTCATCGGGGCCATGGATAACCCTGGGACACTAAAAACACGTTATGCAAAAGATGGCAGTACCTACTTTGGACTGAGACTTGAGCCCAGTTTCCCATATACGCATACGCAACGATACAAGGTACCCTTTTAACATACGACCCGGGAGTCTCCGTCCCCGACTGACGCCAAAACCATATCTGTACAGGAAATACGACTGACGATTCATCAACTTTCCACATATGATATTGGCATATATGAAAATAGGTTGTGTATAAACGCGTCTCAAAAATTATGCACAAATTACTGGTATACGCATTACAAAATTTGTTCCGCCGCTGGCGAACAATTTGTTCCGTGAACTTAGATCGTGGAACCACTTTTCTGACACTGTTAGTGTTTTTGCAGGTGGCATACACAAATTGGTACTCATGCTGTCCCGGTTCCACTGCGGATTCTAAGCAATGTCACTTTTTAGTTTTATCAGATTCGACAAACTAGTTCCGTTTCAGCCGTGTACCTTTTTTTACGCCGCGCCTCCCAAAACCAGTGAGTTCCAGCGCTGTCCGTCAGATGGCAATATCCGATGCAATCCAGGAAATGGTAACTATCCTTTTAAATCTTCCTTTTAAAACCAACACATTTTGAAAAGGAATGCTTCGTAACATTGGAAACCATGGATGATGCTGGTTGTAAGCTGTCCGGGAGCTCCAAGTTTAGGCGCAAAGTATTGCGTTGTCTGGGCAACTATTTTTGTATTGTGGCGATAGGAAAACACTAAAGTATTGTCTGTATTGCGCAGCAGTTTGGTAGCCGGTATCTCAGCCGAATATGATGATATTCCATAGGGGTTGATTCTGGATGGTTGCAGTACCTATGAACAATCTTCTAATGTCACGCCGTAATTATTTTTCTAACTTGCGGTCCATCGCTGTAGCTCAGTCGGGAGAGCGCTGGGCTTCTGACCTAACTCGGTGTGGCAGTCCGGGTTCGAGTCGCTTCGGCGCTCGCTATTTGCCCCTGACTGGGATGGCTGATTAGATCAGACCAATTGTTCCAACGTTATTTCAGCTCATTATTGATGACCAAAGCACAATTTTATTCAGTGGTCGCCACATGGTCAGCTGGTCAGCTGGGATCATTTGAGGTCACCACCACTTCCTGTCAATAACTTTTAATGAAATTAAGATAGTCATGAGACCGACACCACTGTGTTTATCTCGTCGAGACACTCCATAAATGTGCAACATGACCTACCTGGGCTACCGCATAACCTGGGATGATCTTGACCTGAGGTAAAAATTTGAATTTGACCTAAAAAACGGTCAATATGGACATGGTTCGAGGTGCATGACAAGAAGAACAGGACAACGGTAGAATACCTTTCTATCGTTTGCCTATATATTTTTGAGAGAAGTTATGTACTAAACACTTTTACAAAGACAGTGTGACCTATACCATCGACCTGATCTAAAAATGGAGTACACCCAACCAATTACAAATTGAATACCTTTCCTTTGCTTTTCAGTTTGTTTCTTAGCTATCGCAGTACCTGAAATATTTTTGGGGTTTCTGGTGTCGATGTGCATGTTTATATATTTTTTTTTTATTCAGCTTCATTATTTTATGATTATACAATAGTAATGAAATATATTCCATTTCTAGTTTGCACTTATGTTTTAGTCATTACCACACTTCAAATATTGTATCAGTATAAGAACGTTTAATCGTATGCCTTAGCATAATTTTCTCGAACTCTGAAAAACTCTGAGTCTGAAACTGTCGGGTAAACTTACAGCAGGAAACCTTGCTTTATGGAAAACAACGAAAAAGCATCGCTGTCCTACCTGATTTATAAATGATAAAATATAGAAATGTTAATTTTCCGTTTCTACTACTTACAAAAACAATATCTGGTTAAAATGGGGATTAAATATTTATAGCATGGTAAAAACAGTTGCAATGTTTTTAACCATATGTTTCCGCCAAATAGACATGCAAAACATTTCTGAAAATTCCAACCACAATTCAGGGTTTACGTCATCTAACATTACAGCGGCATGCAACCACCAGTGTAAGTAGCCGCACATAATACGCTGATGTTCGCTCTTCGGAGGCACAGACAGAGCTTAAGGTGAGCGTAACAATTCTGGACACGCCTTTCCATGACCTATACGTGCTACACTGTAAACACCGGAGTTTTTACTCGACTTTCATCCCTCAATGAAGTGACAGTTCGGGTCACGTGGGAGGCAAAGCGCCCAATCCGCGGCGACAAGGGGTACATGCGCGGTACAGGCGTGCGCTGCTTTGTCAGTGCAGTCCCAGCGCCACGCCCCCAAGCACCCCCCCCCCCCCACATCTCACAGAGACAGACACTCCCAACATCTCACAGAGACAGGCACTCCCAACATCTCACAGAGACAGGCACCCTCAACATTTCACAGAGACAGGCACCCCCAACATCTCACAGAGACAGGCACCCCCAACATCTCACAGAGACAGGCACCCCCAACATCTCACAGAGACAAGCACCCCCAACATCTCACAGATGGCATTCGACAACTCAACACTTCTGTTCACACATTGCACACAAGAACTGACCTGTCACTAAAACCCACAGGTCCACGAACTGTGGCTCCGTGGGCTTTTGTGTATTTGATGGACAATTTTGCGGAGATCTGTGGGAAATCAAGAAACATCAAATTTTAACCCGCATCGTGCCAGGGGAGGGTGGGGGCATTTAGACGCCCCGGGACTAAACGCCCCCCCCCCCCAGGTCAGGTCAATTTCGTGACCTCCCCATTATGTCAATGGGGAAATATTAAAATGTTTCATATTCCGGGAATACACATGATATCAGTCCAATTAATTCTGGATCATGTCATAGACCATTTTTGATGATCCAGGCGCAATTTGTGTTCAGTGACCTCTACAGTGTCAGCCGAGGTCATCCGAGGTCACCAACACGTTTTGTCAATAACTTTCGACAGAATGAAGATAGAGAAGTGAAACCGGCACTAATGTGTTTGTCTCGTCGAGACACGTCTCCCAATTTGCAGCATGACCTAGTTGGGTTCCCACATGATCTTGACGTGAGGTCAAATTACTAAGTTGACCTAACCTGGTCAACGTGAATATAATTCAAATCGCCTTGACAAGCCAAACACGATGACGTCAAAATGATTGCCTTATCTGTATTAGGTAAACAGTTATTTGCGATTTTTTCTCTCTCTAAAAATAGCCTTTTTGACCTCTGGAGCCTAAACCATTGACCGGAGCTTAAATGTGAGGACACCGAACGCGATTGCGTTTGTTTTCTCAAGATTGTTAAATTGTGTTTCCCTTTGTTCCTAGCTATCATAGTTCCCGAGATATTTGGGAGTTTCTGAAGCGAAGTCCTAAAACTGGAAAATTTGACCTTTGATGACCTCTTGTGACCTCAAAATTTATCTGAGCCAAAACATGACCAAATATTTGCAAAATGATTTTTGATGAGCTTGCTGACGGTGTTTTCGGTTTTTGTTTACGTCCGATAGCAGCCAAGTTCAAGGGGACGTCGAAACGCCCCCCCCCCCCCCCCCCCCCACCTCTGGCACGGTGAAGGTGTCGCCGTGCACCGGCACGGCGCGGGTAAATAGCATTGTACCGAATTTTACAAGCCAATGTGCACCTGCCATCTCACCGCCGAAATTATGGATTTCAACTTTAGGATTTGGGTACCAGCTACAATAATTAACATGCTATGAGTATAACTTATTTACAATAATGTGCTTCGGCATGTTTGTAACGTCTTTGTAGGCCGATGTGCGTTTTCAAATACTTTTTGTAACCTGCCGACTATTGACCAGGCTTGTAAAATGGTGAATCAACGGACTCGGCTTGTCCCCGTATTGTGGTCAGCCCTTCGGGCCATAATAACCTTTCTTTTGACGTTTTTGATTTCAAAACTCGATTTTCTACGAATTTTCAAACATTTATCGTTTTCCACAAAATGGCATGAGATCACGCCAATAAAACGTCATTATCTTCCAAAGTAAATACCTCAATTTCAGTGAAATTTTGTGAGAATACGCAGAAGGGATGCAGCATAAGGTACTACAAGTTTGACGTCACTATCCCCCATAGTTTTCAAGTTATTGAGCAAATCTGGGAGGGGGGGATAAAATTTACCCCCCAGCGGTGCGCGGATTAAACATGACCAATGTGTTTGAAATTAGGCTTGGGTGTTTTCTACGCTTGGTCCTCAAATATGTATTCCGTTATTTGAATACTTATGCAAATTTTGATTTTGTGGAACTTCCCCAAAATTGGTTTAATATTATTTGGGAAGAGGCAAACACTAAAAAATTCTCAAATCTGATAGCCACATTTTCAAGAAAATGTAATTTAATTTCCTTTGGCGCTTTTTACTTGAAATTTTCTTCAAAACTCGATGTATACTAATTTTCAAACATGTATCGTTATTTCACCAAAAACGGCGTGACATGACATCACTAAAATGTCATTATCTCCCAACGTACTTGACCGACTTCAAGGAACTTTTGAAGTAATATGTAAAATTGATGTAGCATAAAGAGCACAAAGTTTGGCGTTGATATCTGAAACATTTTCTAAGTTTTTGATACAATTCGGGAAGGGGACATATTCTGCCTCCCTCAGCGGGCGCGAGTTAAAGGGAAATAATGACCTTTTTATTTTATTAGCAACAATTTCTTAGGCTACCGTTATGGTTTTAAAATTATTTTATTTAAATTTAGGAATAAAATAAAATAATTCCCAAATTAAAAGTTGTAAGTTTGGAAAAATACAAAACAAGTACCTTGTGTACTTCATGAAGGTCATTGACAAATTCGTCCTTCCCTACCATTGTTTACATCGAGTGCGGCATTTTTGGAGGCTCTGTGACGTTTCCGATCAAACTGAGCGCTGTTCGGACACACGCTAGTAGCGCTAGTAGCGCTTTCGTTCTCCATGGCAACCAGGCGTCAGCCAATCAAAAGCCAGAAAGGGAACACGTTCTGGCTTTTCATTGGCTCATGCCTGGTTGCCATGGAGAACGAAAGCGCTACTAGCGTGCGTTCGAGCAGCGCTCTGATCCGTGAAGCAATCCGTGAAGCATCCGTGATGCATGACTGACTATCAGTATAAGTCATGAATAACAACAACATGCAAACTATACCAACTCAATTAAAATAAGGGCGGAATGAATTGAACCCCAGGCAAGCTAGTATTCCCAAAGCACTCGGCACTGCGCCACAATAGCAAAAGGTGAGGGAAATGCATATTGGATACAATATTATTACGTCACAAGTTTCTGAAGTGTCAACTACTATGAAATACAGTGATAAAATACCTTTAATAATGATGAACAAGAAAATTCAAACTTAAAAACAATAATTTGAATAAGTCTTTAATTAGCTTTAACTCAAAATCAGATATATTTTGCAATGCTACACAAGAATGGCACCAGTGACGTCATTAACAATGCCTGCTACGGGACTTGGGTATACTAATCAGGAACAACTCGCCACAATGGTTAAGTGCGCCGAGAAGCATGACAATGACTTTGTAAACAAATCGCCGACGCTAAATAGGTCGCCGTCGATGTGCATCGATGAGCTTCCGATTTATTTGCCAGTTTTGTGTTATTGTTTGTTAGTTTTTTTGGGGGGAAAATTATCATTTTTCATGATAATATAAAGCATAGTGTTATATACAGCCACAGACAAATTATACAATACTCCTAATGTTGAAAACAAATGAATCAATTTTCAAAAATTGAGGGTCGCAACCACTAACTATGCCGCCGTTGATGTGCATCGATGAGCCTCCGATTTTATTGCCACTTTTTCCAATCGCTGTTAGTTTTAGAAGATCGCCGGGCATATAATCACAACAAGCAGAACGCACAATATATTTTCCACTCCATTGCGTAAAAAAGCAATACGGGAAAAGCCCGCAGTTTGATAAGGACCAAAAGTACTTGCAAGTACCGGTCGTTAAAAGTGTGGAACGCTTATCAACTTTAACTTGAAATATCTTTCGGTAGGAAAGTTTTCATGCAAAATGTGATGAATTTACAATATATTTTGGTCTCGTCTGGCGATTTCAAGTGCTAACTCCATTTTTGTGGAAAAAGGTCATTATTTCCCTTTAAGTAATGATATTTAAATAAATACGAGCGATTGTAATGAATCACCCAAACGTGGATGGATATAAAAGGATCGCAAAGGCAAAGATTCGCCCGGCCGCATATTTGGAAATGTCGAATACAAAATCCAGACCTATCATACTTAGGGAGCTATACGTAAGTCAAAAATATAAATATTGCTTTGTATTTCGGTTGAGCATCGTCCATACTTTTTTTCCGCTTTCCACCGGCGGTTTATTGCATATTCAACCGTTCAGTCAATCATACATCATCGATAATTCAGTCATCAATCATATGGATCACATTTCGACACATGGCACATTTTCATTCTAACACTTTTTTTCCTTTTTTCCCAGGTCACAACATATATATTTCGGAAAACTCAATAAAAAGACATCAAACATACACACATGAACACGAACATTGCATCATCAGCATCTGTTCGGCCCGCCTGGCCAAGCCGGAACGGTGCCCGCGACATTGGCAAAACCGTTCCGGCTCCGGGGAGGTCTGGAGGTTACCGCCCCGGCCGGGGAGAGCTGTGGGGTACCTCCCCGGCGCTCCAGACAGGCCGCAGCCCACGCCCGACACTGCCTCACACGACGTCACGAGGCAGTTCCCCCATCGGCCGACCGGGTGCGCGACCCATCAGACTGGCGCGCCGCGCGCCCGGCCGGCCGACCGGCCCTTGGAAGGGCCGGTCTTAGGCTGGCCCTGTTGGGTAAGGCGGGGGCGCACACATATGCATACATAGTGTTTTTGTCTTCAGTTTTTTTTTATAACTTTTCAATAGCCAGGTTTCACAAACGTTGATCAGAATCATTCAGTTTCTCCTTAATAGATAAGTGTCCTCCATTTCATATTAAACTCCTCTATCTTGTCATTTAACTTTGCACTGTACTTCTCACTGTGCAGGTCTGACCGAAGAATAGCTAATAGTAATATCACCGAAGGTCGGTTCTTTGAATACATCATTTGTATACCTGCACTAACTACATGGTTCATAATCAGACAGTCGTCACCTCCCAGTACTATTTCATTGATGCTAATTTTGTCTGCTAGTCTACCCAGTTGTTTACTTATAAACCACGCCTTTAATTCGTTCCAAAAGTTGTGTACCCTTCTACAATACCCAAATTTGTGTAGTATGTTTTCCCGCTGCGTGCAAAGCTCACAAGCATCTGAGTTTGTTATCTTCATTTTCTCAAGTAAACTGTTTGTTCCTACTATGCGGCTGATAACTTTATATCTAGTGGTCCTGTACTGAACCGGGGTATCTCTTAAGCTTGTATAGACATTTGTCCAATTCACTTCTCGAAGTCTATGTTCCCACGCCCCTTCCCACACATTATTAAGTTGTTTGGTTTTGCTCCGTACTAATATCCTGTTTAGGTGGGATGTTCCTGTATTTTCAGAGACAATTATAGTAATGAATGGGTCCATTGTCGGTTCGGTTAGTTTCATTCTTTCTCTAGATTCCTTCCATTCACCAGGTACACTACTTAATAAAGCCCTATAATCGAGAAATGTAGCCTGGATGTTATATATCTGTTTCAGTTCTTCATATTCCATCAATGAACCATCTGACTTTAACAGATCATTTAACGTTCTAATACCTTTTTTCGTAGTATTCCTTAATCCATGTATCTTAGATTTTGTGTTATCTGAAAAAAATAGGACTGGCAGTTATTTGGTGAGTGTTTAGTTTATATTCCTCTTTAAAATCGGCAAGGGCAAAAAGAACCTCTTCAAAATTGATTTATAATGCGGACTGCCTTCCTTCTCAGCGTGGTGTGACCCATTTGCCAGAATTCTACATTTTGCTTGTTACTTGACTTGCTATATCATTCCATATCGCCCGTTTCTTAATAGATCTCCTAATCCAAGTAATTTTTAAAGCTGTCATATAAGACTTGAGATCTAGCATACCCACTCCTCCATTTAGTGGATCTTTTATCAGTGTACTACGCTTAACTTTTTCTGTTTTCCATGCCAAAGAAACGTGTATAAGGCTTTTGTCAACTCCTACATCGTCCATATTTGGTTCTCCAATATATATTCCGGTTTTTTAATATGTTTGAAAATGTTGATTTTGTGGAGAGAAGAAAAAATCAAAAAAATAAAATTTGCAAACATATTACACAATTGTAATATATATTATAGAACGATGTATGGACGATGCCCAAACCGAATGTCAAAGCAATATATATGTTTTTGACTGACTTATAGCTCTCTAAGTATGGTAGGTCTGAATTGTATATTTGACATTTCCAAATATGCCTCCCGGCACACTGACCTCTTCTGACCTTGAATGCGGCCGCTGCCACCTGCCACAGGTCATCCCCACCAGAACCAAAATATCGAGAGCCGAAGCGACTAGAACCCACGTTGCCGGGGGGGGAGATGATTCTATAGTCTAGCGCTCTCCCGACTGAGCTACGAGGCAGACGGATATTGAACCAATTCCAGCGACCGAAGAGGGAGAAACGGCTTAAAAGGAAGGATCCCAGGCCTACAAGTGGGGGCCATTCCTCCCTGGCCCCACTTGTGCCTACGCTTATGTGTGGGGTTGTGAATTCAATGTTATTTTTTAAAAACTTTAAAGCTCGAACCTGTCGAGCTGATACCGGTGATTGCAGAGCGAGAAATCGATCAAATGGGGGGGGGGAGAGCAGATGGCATTACTTCCCCCAGCTGAAACAAAAATGGGACATAGCCATCTGCCATCCGGCCGCCACCGCCTACGCCTATCGATTGTTATTGTGGGTTTGTGAAATCAAAGTTTTCTCCGAACTTTAAAGCCCGAACCAATGCGAGTGATTGAAGAGGGAAAATCGCTCAAAAATAGGGAGAGCAGTTAATATCGTTGGCCCCAGTCTAAAAAGCGGAGCCTTGGTCCCCTGGCCCCAGTTTCTACGTATATGAGCGTACGTATTTCTACAATATTGAGGGTTGAAAATTAGGTGTAATCATAACAACTTTAAGGCACCCATATTGATGGTTGAAAATTAGGTGTAATCATAACAACTTTAAGGCACCCATACCGAATCAATATCAGCGATGTAAGAGGGAGCAATCGCTCAAAAGTGGGGGATTCAGTTAACATTGTTGGCTCCCTCGACCTAAAACGTTGGACCTGGCTTCCACGGGCCCCCAGTTTTTAGAAGACCTGGATAAAAATATCATGCTTAAAATATAATGCTTAATACAAAATAATGGTTATAGCATTGCGGGGTTATGAACTAATCGTTATTCTCCAACTTCAACCCTCGCCCTACGTGAGGTTTTTCTTGAATAACTTTTTGTACATGCGGCGGATCCTGCTGACATTTTCGGTATCTGAGTTTACAACAATTAAACGTAATATTAAAAAATTAATTGAAATTAGTTGAGTAGTTTGGGAAATAATCATGTTTTGATGACGTGATGTTGGTGGAAAAATGATAAATATTAGAAAAATGGTAGAAAACCGAGTTTTAAAGGAAATTGCAAACGCAATTTACTAAACATACGCAATGGCATTCGCTTTAAAATGGCAATCTCGGATTTGCAAAAGTTTGGTTTTTTACCCCTAAAATAAAATAAAAAATATTTTTTTAATCCCTACAAAATCAAAATTTTCAAAGATGTTAGAAAAACCGGAATATATGTAAGAGAACTAAGCATGGACAATGCCCATACCAAATTTCAAAGCAATATCTTCATTTTTGACTGAGTGATGGCTCCTTAAGTGTAAGAAACTGATGACGTCATTCTTTAATAACTTTCTTGACTTTTTTTTGACAAGATACGAAGAAATAATTACATTTTCTGTATTTCTGAGCCAAAACTGGTCTAGGAACATGCCTTTTTATTTACATTTATCAATTTCTAATTTTGAGGTTTTCTGAAGAGCAAAATCGCTGTTTTGGACGTGGTAAATCCGAGGTCATTCACTTGACCTGGAAGGTCACCCGTTGACCTGAAACCTAAAAATCGCATACCGTTAGATCCCTCTCAGGACACGAAACATGCTGGTTCTTACCGCATTGCTCTAAGTTGCTTGGTTTGGAAGTTAACAGGGGGGCTGTCAGCCCCCCCCCCACGTAGGGCGAAGGTGAAAAAAGCTCCTGTAGGGCGAGGGTTAAATCATCTATCTCGAACAAATACCAGTGATCGAAGAGGGTGGAATCGCTCAAAAGTGAGGGGGCCAGTTATCATTGTTGGACTTCCAGGCTAAAAAGTGGGGCATATGGCCCCTGTCCTCTTCCCTGTGCGAGGTCGTGAATTAATAGTTATTCTCCCAACTCCAAGGTATTCATCTCAAACCAATAGCAGTGATCGATGAGGGATAGCTTGCTCAAATGTGAGGGGGCCAGTTATCATTGTTGGCAGTGACCCAGACTGGTTATTGATTCAACTTTTTTGGAACGATTCAATCATGATTCATTTTGTAATCTGAATGATTCAATCACCGTTCGATTCACGGATATAATTTTGAGAATTAATTCTTTCCTATTCAAAGAATCAAAACAAATATCTTAATCGATTCACGTTTGGTTCAACTTTTAAATATATGTGGTGAATTTATGTCAAACCAATACAAATGGAAACATACATATATATATATGATCATTAAAACATTGTTACAGCAATACAATTTCAGTATAAATGAATGTAGCCACTGGGACGGCATATAAAGACATAAAGACATAAAGACATAAAAGAAAAGTGCAACAAAGAGCCTCTTGGGCCCATCCGAGGTTGCACCCCACCCCACCCACACCCACACCCACACCCACCCCCACCCCCACCCCCACCCCCCCCCCCCCCCTCCACCAGTCTCGCCCCTTCAAATCACCTTGCTCTACCTGCATAAAAGAAGGCTAATCCCACGAGTATTTAAGAACTAATCCCTTCTCTGTAAAGTATTTATCTAATCTAATTTTGAAGGAAGCAAGTGTCACTGCATCAGCGACATCCCCTGGTAGCATATTCCAATGTCCTACAACCCTTCTACTGAAAAATGACTGTCGTAGCCTAGTCCTACTTTGTTTCATAATGAGTTTATGCTGATGACCTCTACCTCGATTTTCCCTATTGAACTCAAACATACCCTTTAAATATCCAGAATGCTGACTATTTACAAATTTGAAGACTTCAATTAGATCTCCTCTTAGCCTTCTATATCTAAGTGAAAACATACCCAATTTCTTTAATCTATCTTCATAAGGTAAACTACCAAGACAATTAACCATTTTTGTTGCCCTTTTTTGAACTCTTTCTAACAACCAGCAATCTTTCTCATATGTTGGAGACCAGGCTTGTACACAATACTCCAAATGTGGTCTAACGTATGCACAATACAGTTTTGTTATTACCTTTTCACTCTTGTAGGAAACATTTCTGTTAATGGCCCCTAGCATTCTAGGTGCCTTTTTCCTAGCTTCTACAACCTGGTCTGACGCTGATAGTCTATTGTTTACCACGACACCTAAATCTCTTTCCTTTTCAATCGGCTCCATTTTCTGCCCACCCATTTCATACCTATGTTTACTGCTAACCCATCCAGCGTGCATAATCTTACATTTACTCAAATTGAATTTCATCTGCCATGCTTCAGACCACTCAACTAGCTTGTCCAGATCTGATTGAAAAACATCCTGATCATGTTTTCCTCTAATAATCCTGACAACTTTTAGATCGTCTGCAAATTTCAAGACTTTGCTGTCTATACTGTTCTCAATTGCATTCACAAATATTATAAAAAGCAATGGGCCCAGGACTGAGCCCTGTGGAACCCCACTGAGAACCTCCTTCCATTGTGATTGGCACCCATTCAATATAACCCTTTGCTGGCGTCCTGAAAGCCACGTTTCTATCCAATCCAGAATCTTGCCCCTGATCCCATGAATTTTAAGTTGCAACCCCAGTCTTGTATGGGGGACTTTGTCAAATGCTTTACTGAAATCAAGAAAAGCTACATCTAGCTGTTTACCCTGATCAAAGCTATCTGTTGCAACATCCAAAAACTCCAGAAGATTAGTTAAACAAGAACGGCCCTTCCTAAAGCCATGCTGTGTATCCTTGATGAGTTCATTTTGCTCCAAGAATTCAACAATCTTATCTTTGATGATTGATTCAAGCATCAAAGATATATTTGGACTATTTACCAGTGTACTTGAATCGTTAAGAATCGTTAAATCTTTTGATTCAATCAGCCTTGATTTGATGCGGATTTTGATTCAATCACGATTCATGAATCAAAAGATATGGTGGTGAATCATTATTTGTTGATTCAAGGAATTTTGATTGAACGATTCCAATCGATTCAATGACTGTCGAATCAATAACCAGTCTGGACTTGGCACCCAGCCTAAAAGTGGGAGACCATGGCTCCCCATTTCCCGTTCCTACGCCTATGATTGTGAAGTTGTGAATTAATTATTATTCTGCCAACTTAAAAGGCATTCATATAGAGCCAATATTAGTGATGAAGAATTCGAAATCGCTCAAAAGTAGGCAGCAGTTAGTGTTTTAGGGTGGAGATTGCTGGATCCCCACCCTAGAAATGTGGGGCCTTGGCCTCCTCGATCCCCACGGTGTTTGCACTTGTGGGTTATGGTATTGCGGGGTTGTACATTCATCATTATTTTTGCAAATTTAAAGCATTCATATCTAACAAATATCAGTGAACGGAGGAGAAATCGTTCAAAGGGGGGGGGGCTGTTAACATTGCTGCCCCCCCCCCGCCTGAAAAGTGGGTGGCCATGCCCCCCCCCCTCCGTTCCTACGCCTATGTCGTAGATGGCCCCCGCCCGCGCCGCCTCGCGTTTACCGCGGTTCATGCCCGCGGAGCGGCGCCCGACTCGCCTCCGGCCAGGCGTGCGAGCCGTCGACCAAGGAAGACACCAGGGGTGCCATCCCGGGATTCCCCATGTATCGGCTGCATTAGTGGCTCAACATTAGCGACGACGTCACTGGTGCAGTGCTCCAGTCGTGGCCAGCCCCGCCGCCGCAGCTGCGCTTTCGAGCGTTTTGCGGTCTTTTGACGGGTGTTGACAAGAGCGATAATTTGAAGTCGTCGCCGTTAGATACATAAGTTATGTTGCAAGTCTATATTTTAAAATATTGTGTTTTGGTAGCCCGCGCACTGCAAGGGCTTTGCGCCGAATACGAACTGCAGGGGGTTGATTTACGCCCCCCCCCCCTGAGATCTAGAAAACTACGCTACGTAGCGAGAAGCCGAAAACGGCGTTTGATAGCGTGATACATGTTCTATCGAAAGTATTTCTGTACTGTTTTAGGTCAGTTCAAAATTTAGGTCACCAGAGGTCATCAAAGGTAAAATTTTCCAGTTTGTTTATCCTGTTTTAGGACATCGCTCCAGATATTCCCATATATCTCAGAAAATATGCTAGTTACAAACAAACGGAAAAAATAAAACGCCAGCTAGTGAAATTTGAATCGACAAAGTGCCATCAAATTTGATCTCAGGTCAACATTTGAGGCTCCAGAGGTCAACATAAAAAATGTTTTTTTTTTTGCAAAATCTTTTTCGCTATTAACTTTTTACCTAATAAAGATAACGGAAATCTGTTCACGCTATTGTGTTTACATTGTCAAGGTGCTTCGCATGATATACATGGTGAACTTTTTAAGTCAACTTCAAAAATTTGACCTCAGGTCAAGGTCAAGTGGTGACCCAAGTAGGGCATGTTGCATATGGAAAGACATGTCTCGACAACACAAACACATTGATGTCTGTTTTACTTCTCTATCTTCTTTATGTCTGGAGTTATTGACAAAAAAAAAGTGATGGTGACCTCGCATGACCTCAAATGACCCCATAGGGGCATTGAATACAACTTACACTTGGATCATCAAGAATATCCTATAATAACATGATACTGAAGTAATTGGACTAATATCATGCATATCCTTGACATAGGAAGCATTTGTATATTTACCATTGACTTATTATGGGAGGTTACGAAATTGACCTGACCCTAGGTCACGGATATCAAAATTCCGAGATATACGAATTGTAAGTACTTATGCCCTCATGACATCCTGTAAGTTTCAAACTGAGCGGTGAGAAACTCTGGCTTTGGCACAACTGCAAACATTTTTGGAGGTGGGGTCGCTTGACCTGGTCTGGTGACCTGACCTGAGATGACCCGAGGTTATTTTTTTTATTCAAAGGGCGCGAAATTGATGTCTTAACAGGTGTGCCAAAACCCGGCGGCGCTGCGCGCCGCCGTTTTTCGCTATTTTTTAGGGAAAAAACTGATGGGGGGAGGGGAATCACCCCCCCCCCTGCAGTGCGCGGGTTAAGTTTGTTTATAGCATATCTTGAACATTAAGCCAAAACAATGCCATTTGCAACATTTCCAGGTACAACGTATGGCCGTCTCGCCCCTCAGCCAGACCAGGGCAGCGTATGGCAGTCTCCTCCCTCAGCCGGACCGGGGCTGAGGGAGGGTATGACCGTCTCATCCCCCAGTCGGACCGGGGCAGCGTACGGCCGTCTCACCCATCAGCCAGACCGGGACAGCGTGTGGCCGTATCGCCCCTCAGCCAGACCGGGGCAGCGTATGGCCGTCTCCCCCTCAGCATGAATTAAGGGATAGATAATTATCCGCGGTAAACGTAGTCTTAAATAGGATCGTACCTTAGGCGCAAACCTATCCTATATAACTTATATAAAACCTATATAAAACCTATCCGTATCCCGTTCGAAATATTCGCACCGCACCGAGCCGCGTCGGACCACAGCACCAGTGACGTCACGAGAATGTTCGACGATTGGGGCGCTAAAATCCCCGGATGACTATGCCTCTCTTATACGGCCTTGAAAGACACAACCTGTCGACCAACCGGGTCGGCGACCCGCACGCCCGGCCAGCCAACCGGCACGGCAAATATGCCAGGAACCGGTCCCGGGTTGGCCCGGGACCGGCAGCTTGTTGACAAGCCGCCTGTTGACAAACAGGGCATATTCTGTACTTCAGAACATACACAGATTATGTATAACTAAGTTTATAATACCAAACTTTTTAACGGAACGTAGTTAAGCATAGCCAAATAAATGTAATTTGGACATGTCCTTGTCTCTTGAGTCCAGAACATGCCTGGTTCGTGTACCGGACTTGATCTCGACTAGGGCAGCGAGCCATGACCGAAT